>JAVXUL010146695.1:0-14429 GCA_035590515.1 Trichilia minutiflora
TATATATTATTACAATAATAAAAAATATATATACATATATTTAACAGACCCCACATTTATACCTTGTTCGTGGTCATTGGATCTAATCCATATTTGAGAGAATAAGCAATATAATGACACTTGACGAGCAACCATTATCCCAATGTTAATTAAATATCCATTTGATTTAAACAACCTTTGTTTAACAACTAACCAATAAATAATTTATTTGTTTAAACAAATGAGTACTAATTTATAAATAATAAATAAATAATTTTTTTATTAATTTAATATATCAAAATATATCATTTCAAATCTCCAATACTACCATAATATTTTTTGGACCGATGGATGCTAGCGTGTTCTTGTCGAAAAATTTTATCTTTTATAATAAAGAATAAAATTGAAATCTTACTAAGGCAATCCAAGAGGGGGGATGAATTAGGTTTCAAAAATAACCTCAATCTTATAAAAATCCAACAATCACCAAAAATACACAAAAAGAGAGATGTGAGTAAGAGAAAAATGTAGAGCACGAATTTATAAGTGGTTCAGCTAACTCCAAACCTACATCCACTTTCTTTAAGCAACACTTGAAGATTTCCACTAATCGAGCCTTATGAACCAAGGCTTCAACTTTTACAATATAGAGATTTTGCGGGCTCACCTCCGAACTTTACAAATAAATCACTACTCTAAGTGATATACAACCAAAACTACAAGTGAGAGGATCCCTTCCAATCACTTTAAATACACAAGGAAAGATGAATAAGATTTACAACAAGTTTTCTAACCCTTCTCAAAACAATACTAAGAAGAAATGAGTTGTGAGAGATAGGGTTTTGAGATAAAGCCTAAAGATATGAAAGATTAAGCTCAAGTAAGTGTTTTTGCTCTTTAAGTCAATATAACAATAATTTAAAACGTTTAAAAAGACTTCCAAAGGCATATGAGAGGACTATTTATAGTTTTAGAAAAAATATGACCGTTGGACAAAAAAACTAGCCATTATTTTTCAAATTTATGACGATTCAGTCAATCGAAGGGGTAGGTTCGTTCAATCGAATAGCCTCTGATGTCACAGTTATAAACTGCGTTTAATTTTTTCGAACAAGATGTACACTTCGTTTGATCGAATTGGTTGTTTTGTTTGAATGACACTCATACTTCGTTCGACCGATAAAAATTGAATCCCCTATTTTAAAAATGACAGTGACTTAGTTCGAACAAATAGTCTTATTTATTTGATCGATAAAAATCAAGTCCTTTGTTTTTGAGAAAACATAATTCGTTCGATCGAACTTTGCTGTTCATTCGATCGAACCTTACAATTCGTTCAATCAAACCTTCCTGTTTGTTCGATCGATAAAAATTAAACTCTCTGTGTTATGAAGAACAACCGATTCGTTTGAACGAATAACCACATTCATTCGACCGACAAAACTTGACTCCCCTGTGTTTTAAAAAACAAACATTTCGTTCGAATGAACGACCCTGTTCATTCGATTGAACCCTTGAATTCTTGAAAATATAAAGCTTTTTTGTTCAAGACTTTTTGATTTTAACAAGAGGGGAGTTTTTGAGATACTTTTAAAAATTGTTTCATAAAATATTTTAGGATCATGAAGCCTTTTTGTGAAAGATATTTTAAGAGCATATTTTGAGCTTAACCTTAGCTATATTTACAACATAATTACATAACACTTGAAAATTCTTCATTTTGATTCTTGATTTTGATCTTTCACTTTTCTTTGGCCATTCATTTTGTTATCATAAAAAAAAAGAGCCATGACAAACATGTCAACAGATTAACATTAGCGTTAATTCAATAATAGTACCAATAGAAAATTAACTATATTCACCAATAATGGCATCAAATACTTGTTCACACCAAAACTAACGTGCAAAATCTATTCGTAAGTATACGGTGTCAAGTTGTAATCTTACAATATGTGGGGTATCGTATTCACAGGAAATATATAATCCTATTGATGCCTATGATAGAAGTAAAACTAATTTTATCTAGAACATCAATCTAGAAGGAATTAAACTAAACTAATCAAGAATAAAAATAATAATAAACTAAATTAACGATGAAAACACACTCAAGCAAACTAAAAATTTCAAAGAATATGTGCCTAGAGAATTGATTCATCTAAGTAGAAATTAGTTTCAATGCTAGTTAATCCTATGTATCGAGTGAAAACTTGATTTTATGTATTCATCCCTCTCTTTCGAGGTGAGTTGATTCTATTTTTAAGTATAATTAAATATCCCTATTACAATTTATACCTAAAAATGCTATAAACCCAAATTCAATCCTAATGGTTTTCGAATTACCACTCGTCTCCTGACTAATTGTATAACCTGATTGAATTATTCACTATCTATCCTAAGTTCACTCTTCTGAGTGCAAAACTTTAGAATTTAAATCATCAATCCATATCTTTATGTAATTGAAGCATTACACATTGAATAATCAAATAACACAATCTCATATTTTCATTAATAAATAACATATAACATTAAAACATCATTCATGTTTAATACTATATCAATTCTCTAGAAAATAAATTTAGCCTAACATGTTTATATTGAATTCAACAAGAATAAACATAATACTCATGGTTTTACAGCAATAACAAAGAAATATACTTAAGAAAGGAAGAGAACAAACTTTGAATATTTGTCTTGAATCTTGGAATTCTTTTGTTCTTGTTGTAAATTAGACTTGAATTGGTGTTTTTCCAACCTCCGAAGGTGTTATTTTTTCTCCTCCTTTTTTCTTAGAATAAGTCCTTTTTTTATGAAGGTTAAAACCTAGGCTTAAAAGAAAAATAAGATAAAAGAGCGTAATTAAAGTGTATTTTTCAACAAATCTGTTTCTGTTGCCTGGCTATAGTACTAACTTTCTGACTTTTTAAGCTAGAAAAATACCTATCTTGACTATGGTGCCAAACTCACTGTTGCTTGTCTTCGTTAATATGTATCAATATATTGGTCGAGCATATGGATACTTTCTTACATTCAGCTCCGATATCTTTGTCACTTTCATTTGGATTGATACATTTAAGAAACATATTGTACATATCTATTTTATCAAAGCACTCATCACAAATAACAATTCCATTTATCATAACTTAGCCATATTCAAATAATGATTAATTATCCAAATTTAATCAAGTCAAAAATATTTATTTAATCATATGTTCATAATCATTTTTTTCATCATCAAAAACACATTAAGTCATTAATTTCCTCTTTTTTTGATGATGACAAAACAATAGCCATAATTAACCATTTTCATAAATTTTCTCCCCCTTAATCTGTGATTATTGAAAAGTTTAAGAATTTTCCCCTTTGTGTGTGCACAAGACATGTCTCTCCCTTTTTAACATCAAGCGAAGAGGGAAAACATCAAAAGCAGGTAATCAGAAGCAAAGAGTAATAATAGAAACAAGTAGTTATAAAAAATATCATATCGATTAAGTCAGACAAGAAAGGTATACACATATCAGAAGCAAGTCATATTGATTAAAACAAACAAGATAACTATACAAAAGTCAACGAAGAGTGTGAGTCATCAAAAAAGAAGGAGAAACTAAGAAAGATAATTAAGGACATCTAGTTCTGGTCCGTTCTTTGTCTTCTTCTTCTTGAGCTCATCAAAGCTTTTTAGTCATTTCCTTATAATCAGTAGAGAAACTACTAAAATCTAAAATGTTGAAAGATGGCCGACACACCCGTATCTGTATGTCATCTAACTTGAGTACTATAAGCTCCATGTCTAGAGCGATAGTGTGACGGAGGTGCACGTTATCAATCTAGAGGAAGGCCTGTAGGTTGTGCTTTTGACACCCGATTTCCTATAATGACTAAAACTTATTTTAGATGCATTTGTATGACATTATATAGTCTAAGCAACATTTGACGTAAGCTATATTTACAAATTTGGTTTTGATTGTATAGTGGTATTTGAGTGTATTCTTTATTGACTTTTATTAACTAAAATCGAGAGAAGTTAGCCATTCTTTTTCATTTTCATTTGGCTCAAGCTAAGAGGTAATAAAAAGGGAAAAGGAAAGATAAAGAGAAGAGAGGCGTTAGGAGAAATTGTCGAGGAAGAAGTGAGGAATAAATGCAAAAGTGGTATATATCTACTCTGATTGTTCCCTGGTTGTTTTGATATAGGTTTGATTGTTCTAATTTAGAAGTAAGGGAAACCCTAATGGTTATATCCGAATTAGTTGGTTATGTTTGCCTGATGATTCAATAAATATATATGTTTGGATTGAGTGGAATCACGTTATATAGAGCTTGTTTGGGGTAGCTTTTTAAATGCTTAAAAGATGGCTTTTGCTTCTTTTTAAAAAAAAAGAGATTTTAAAATTAAGATAAGATTTTTCTCTAAAACTGTTTGGCATAATAAATAAAATAATCTCTTTTTTTTTATTAAAATTATCATAAAGGGTATTTGATTTAGTTAAAGTAAAATATTTGAAAGAAGGAGTTAAGAAGGATATTTTTGGAATAAAATAAATATTATCTATGCATTTAATGAGAAGAGAAGAGAAAGCTCCTCTTTTCCAGCTTTTTAAAAACATCTTTTTTATACTTTAAATGCAAAAAAACTTTTTATAAAAAGTATTTTCATTTTTATTTGTTTGGCCCAGCTTTTAATAAAAAGAGGTTGAGAAACACTAAAAAAGCTGGGCCAAACAGGCACATAGTCACTTGAATGATATAGATAATCTGATTGCTTTATAATCTAATAGCACTGAACCTTTAGTTATTTGATTTCTTGATATGCTAACTTATTTAAAATTACAATCTGGTTGAAATCTAATAACATGACATGTAAATATAACACGAGTGAATAAAATAAGATCAAAGAAAAAATCTAACTGCATATATTTGCTTTGTTTTATCAAAGCCAAAGTGTCAAAGTCCTAAATGGAATTTGAATCTAATTGCTTTGAGAATGTCTACGGGTAGAGTTGAAACTTACTAGTTAAATATTTATACAAGATTTATGAATGACTGAATGATATCTTTAACATATATCAATATTGAAGGGAAAGAATGTTAGAGGGGTTGGTTGGGACATACATACCATATTAATGATTACAAGTAGCATTTTACAATAATGTGAAATAAAATTCATACATTGTGGACTAATGACAAATAAGCCCAAAGTAAGATTATGGTATAGGAAAGTATTGTTTTGAAGATCATGCAGATGGTTAAGTAAATAGTTCAAGAGTTAGGTTAGTGAATTTAGTAAATGAATAGTTAGGATGTTTAAGGGAAACAAATTTAATTAGTATAATCCAAGGATGTGTTTGGAAATGTTTTGATGTGTATAAATATAAATGAATGGTAGTTCTAGAAAACAAACCGGAGGAGAAGTGAGCTTGAATAGCTAAAATTCATAAAAGCTACTTGTGCAAACTCGGGTAAGTAAATAAACGATAAATGAATCATAATTGTTTATGTTTAATATGTTCGTTATATTTATACTATAAATAAGTTATGGTGATGTGTTAAAATAATAAATGGCTATAATATATTATTGATTGTTGTTATTGTGAGGCCATGGTTAGGCCGAGTGAGGAATGCTCACTAATACGGGATAATTGATGTGTTTATTGATTGTGACTTATGAAATGTGAACATGTGTAGGAGTGTGATGATATTTGCTTTGAAATGGATTAAAATGATTAATTAAATAATATGATGAGAATATATAAAACTTATAATATTTGTTATAATTGTGTGGGGTTACCTTGTACTATGTTATCAGTTAGGTAAGAGTGATCATCTAATGAGAGGTGGGCCTAATTGATGATGTAGTATGAGCACAGTTAGGCAAGGGTAATCATCTATCAAAAGGTAAGCTTAATTGGTTTATGATACGATATGAACATAGTCAGGTATTGGCTGATGCATTATCTCATGATATGAAAAGTTGCATGGGATAAAAGTAAAATCCTAACAATTATAATAAATAGGGCCCAGAAGAATAAAGAATTAATAATGGAAATGCCATTGATATTTACACTAATGTTGTTTGTTTTCTTGGTTGATACGAAGTGTTGTAAGTCAATTGTTATTAATGATACAAGCTACATTTACTAATTGATTGTTGCCTATGTGATGGTTGATTGTTAAAATAGTACATGGGTGTTGTGTGTTTGATTTGTTATTTAGAGTTTATGTATGGATTGAATTAAAAAGTATTCAATGATAGCATAACTTTATTGATTGATTAATTAGTTTATGTTAAATTCACAACAAGTGCTGATGTGATAATGAATGTAACGATATTTATAACATTCGATAGTGTTTACTAATTCTTATCATTTTTACTATTGATTAGTGCATTTCATTGTTTATTTACTTATTGAGTAGACAACTCATCTCTTGTCATTTATTTTTCAGGGAACTAATTTGTATAGTGGGATTTCAGTTTCATAGTTTTTGTAAGTTGACACCACATTCATAGATGGGCCAGAGTTTAGCAAGTTATGTATCATACTCTCCTAATTGCATGTGTTAATATATATGATATTTTGGATGTTTTATTTTTGAGTATGGAAGATGTAATGAACTTGAGATTATACAGAATGTAATGAAACAACAACTTGTTTCTCTTTTGCCTTCATTGCAAGATATTGCTTGCAATTTCTCTTTCAGTGCCCATTCATTTATTAATGGAAATAGGAACTTTTAGGCTTTATCTCTAATTCTTTTCCTATGTTCTTTTATACCCAACCTTTATATTTCTATGATTTCTTCTTCTCATTAAACTTGTTAACCTTTTCTTTCGAAAACTAAAAGAATCACCAACCATTATCATAACGTTATTAGAATTCTTATCTAATAAGATTTAACCCTTAGCTGTTATGAATATATTATACAACTCTACTAAGGATGCGTTAATATTGTTCATATAAACATTGATGATAAAATCACTAAAGGTAAGTATGAAAGACTTAAGGATAAGTTCTAAACAAAACTCATCTCTTTCTTTTCTTTACCATCTAGCATGGCTTTAGGAATTAGAGAATCAAGAACATAGGAAGTTTGTACATACATTAAAACCATTTTAATTATGCAGAACAAATCAAAGAAAAATTCAGAATTGTTTAGTAACTCAGAAACTAACATATAATGAGAAACGAATTTTGCAAACAGACAACTTTAATACAAATTAAACATGCCATCACAAACAATGCAGACTTAAAGTGCTCCAACTATTTTCTTTGAAATACATAACCTTTTGATATGCAAATTGGAAAATGAATCACATTATTTCTTAATGGGTATTGGAATCCCGATTAACTTGAATAACATAAGCTTGTATGACACAACAACTTATGCATTCCATAATTAGGTAGGTAGCTCTTATTGATTGTAAGTCATATAATTTTTAATATTATTCAGCCTCTAGAATTTTATGATCTTGTATGACACAACAAATCATAAATTCAAGTTAAGTAAAGCCAACATTTCTTATGAACAAAGTTTCATCAGATAGCCCTTGTGTGACACAACAAAGCTACATGACTACACGCAGGTCAAACATCTCATGTAAATGTATTAATTTATGACGATAAAGTAATGGGCCTTGTGTGACACAACAAACCACATTACGTTGCCGAGTTTAATCAACACATATTAGAAAGGTTATATCAAATATTCTCAATATTCAACATTACCACCTAATATTAATTACAAAAGGATTTGTTATTAAAATGAGGTCTCATTAAAAATGACATGTTTATGACACTCATAAAGCATGTTCATGACATTCATCACTATCTACATCAACATGTAAGCACAATCATCATATGAATATTATTAATCAAGGGCACACAAACAAGATGATGTACGTGTAATCATTTAAAATAAAATCATACTTATTCATAATTGACACTCAAGTTGCAAGATAGATCTTTATATACCTTATTAGCCTTACAAAAATCAATTAATTTTCAACTCTTGAAATTGATCTTACCTAAGCCTTGATCACTTTATAAGAGGTATGAATCCATTTTAATTGATCAAAATCATCAAAATTAGACACTCTTTTCAAGGCACTTAAGATTCAACCAAATTTGAGAATAAAACCTATTTTGTTCTTAATATTTCTTTTCCATTAAAATTGATAATTCAATGTTAGCAAATGCACACGGAACAATCTGACAACTTATGGTCAAAATGAAGCCAAAATGAAAATGAACATCAAAATGAACAATCTGACAACTCATTTTGCTAACATTGACCATAAGCTCATTAGTAACTTTTATTACTAATGAAACGTTCACAAGAAATATTCAAACAATGAACATCCATCAAGTTACACATCAAAATGAGCTTATGGTCAATGTTAGCAAATCTGACAACTTATGTCGCATATTTTTCGTAAATCACTCAACTTATGAGTAATTCACCAAAACATCAAAATTTATGCCAAATTTGACCTTTGAGGATAATTTGGGTGATGTATAATGCACACGGAACAATCCCTCGCACAACTACTAGACAATCGAACAATTGCGTTACTTGCTCTGATTGCCGAAAATGTAACCTATATTTGGTATCCAATACTTGGGCACCCAATATACATATAAAAAAAATCTTTATCGACTCAAAACATCAACTGAAATAATTTTGAACCATTGGAAAAAATTTCGACAGCAAGTTATCGCAAGCAAGCGAAAACTGTCTAATTTTTTCGCCAAATGAGGGGTTGTTTTTACACATTCATTTCCGGCAACATACAACATCAATAAATTCCCAAAATTTCCAGATTTAAAATACTTTCATATGAGTATGAAATGGTCATAAAAATAGGGTATGAAGTTATGGGGTTTTACAAGAAAATCTATAGGATCCCAAATTCAATTTTTCATGCATATAAACATACCAAATCATTTAGCATGTAAAGCACTTAAGGTTTTGAGATCTTTTACCTAAATGAGCCTTCTCCACCAGGCTTGAAGTCTCCCTAAGCCTCCAAGAGTATCCACACTCTAACATGATGATGGAGATGATGGTGAATAGTATTGAAAACTTAAACCCTTACAAAAACAATTTTGCAAGTCTTTGGCAAGTATAGGCAATATATCCACATAAATTTACATATATATTTGCTAGCAAAAGAAGAAATTGAAAGTTGCTTAGAACTAGTCTAGCTTCCTAGGATCACTAACGGTGTTATCTATGCATAGTTTTGAATTTTTCATAGGTTTAAACAATTTAAACACTTAAGGCATCAAATATACCTTTAGAACTTTACTTAGAACAAGCAATGAGCCATGGAAAACCTAGAATTTAAACACTTAAGCCTTTGTCTCCAAAGCATGCACACACAATTGCTCTACAATGGTTTTAATGGAACCATTTTGAAAACCTAGAATTTCTATGGCTTCCATAAACCATCCAATAGTTTGATTAGTTTCCTATGCATAGAAAACCAATATACACACTTATATGGAAGACTAGAAATACAAGAAAACCCATTTTCTATTTCTATCTTCCATTTTCCACTCTCTTTTCTATGGTTGTTTTTATGAAAATAAAGAAAATAAGCTTGCAACAATGGCTTCTATGGTTTTCTCCCAAAACCGTAGCCTTTCTGCAAGAAGAAGAAGAAGAAATTGAATTTCTCAAATTCAATTCAAAATGCCTTACATGTATAAAGCATAAAACTCTCTTGCCATTGGTTCATTTTTATTAAAAACAAAAAACAAAATTCATTAAATATAATGCTTTACACATGTCATTTTACTATAGGCTAGAATTTGAAAAATAATTTCTTTTCCATTAATCAATATTAATGGATAATACCAAATGTTGGGGTATTTTAGCGAAGTCCAGCCCACAGGCCCATCTCGAGGCCCTTATCCAAGCCCGCTGGATATGCATCTGTCTTCCGGATGAACCCCCGACACGACATCTCCCCGAGCGGCTAGTAACATCATCTGGGAGACGGCCAAGACACCTTGGGTATGTTGTCCAATCCTACTGCTCAAAGGACCTCCCATGAATTATCCTCAGTTAACTCACACTCGGACTCGGGGTCCGCAACAACCAGCCTCTTTGGACTCGGGAGGTCAGGTCGATACGTTCTTTCTAACAAAGCAGAGACTCGCGGGCACTTGGGGAGTACGTGTATTCCCAATGCTACATCCTGTCGTCTTTGGGACTACCACTCGCTGTGTAAGGGCCTCCTGAGAACCAGGGGATTTCATTCTCGGGAGAGTTAGAAGCTGCACTCAGAGGTGCAAACACTCGGACACTCGGGAGTGACGTGACAGGTACAGTATCATGATTTCCCATATTTATTGACTTTTCCAGTAAGTTGCTCTAGACACACCAACCACGAGGCAACACGTGTCTGAAAGTACAAACTCCTAGGCTTCCAATACACAACATCCAAAAATCGAGGATAGTGGAGATTCTCTGACTTTGCACTCATCCCAAGGGATTTTCCAAAGACCTTGGGCGGGAATTTTACGGGGACTTCGCATAAAGAGAAAAAGAGGTTTTTTCTACACAGACTTTGTTACATTCTATCATATGTTCTATCATACATGCTCACATATAGGAGAACACAGAACACACACCAAGAATACTCTTTTGGTCTCACTCTGAAATCTTTACGTTCTTAGCTTGCATGCACACCTTTTTCACACACTAAGCAAAACCCTCACTAACTTAAGCATCGGAGGGATTTTGCTGGGAAATCGGCTTTACCCCTGAAGTGTTCTATGTGTTTTGTAGCCTAAAGTTCAAGGACAAGAAGACAAAATCTACTGGTGTCGGGAGTCATGGACGAGGTCAATTTCTTGCATCAACAGTTGTCGTCGTCTATGAAAAACGAGCGAAAAGCCATTGAAGCACCATTTCCAATAAAAATGATGAATGTTAAAAGTTATCCGACCAGGAGGCATACGTTTGAGCGTTGTAATACAGAGGGAGACTCCGTGGAAGTCATCGCCATTCCGGAGGAGGTTGGTGATGCCTTACATGAGATCTCAGAGCACGAGAACCCTGACCCAAATACTGTTGAGGCCCATGCACATGGGGTAAGCCATGCTAGGGAAGCGGAAGAAATAACCCAGTTGTTTCGACTGCTTCAGGACAGCGAGCAGTGGCACACGAAGAAGGACCGACAGTTGCAGACATTGGCCAACGAGATATCGAAAATGAGGAAGATGATACAGGCCAACACACAGGACGTAAGGGTATCGGATGAGAAGATGGAGAGCAGTTTTTCTCGATCGGATGCCGTGGCGAGGGATGAAGAGAGAGTTGGGAGGCAAATCAAGGCTAGGAGGTACACGACAGCGAAAAAGGGGAAGAATAAGATCGCAGAGGAGCCCCATTCGAGGGGAGTGGGAGCTAAGGACGCATGCACACCCCCTGTGACCTACGAAAGACACTACCTCGGGTCCATAAGGGTATCTCAGAGTCCTAACGCAGTCCAGGAAATACCTGATGACTCCAGCCTACTGCCCGAAGATATGAGGATGTTATTGGAGCAGAGGAGGAGACGGGAACATGAGGCACTTGGGCGGAGGGACCCGTGTTATGAAGAGGAACGAAGGACTAGTAACAAGGACAGGGATGTAGAGTCCTTGGTGCGGAAGGTGGTGGAGGAGATGAATAGAGAGAAAACGGGCCTCCGAGGTGAACTGGCTGAACCTGTTCCAGTGATTGGCCCCTACACGAGGTCGCCTTTTACATCCAAACTGTTGGGCCAGACCCTGCCCAAAAAGTTTAAAATGCCTCACATTGCCCCATTTTTTGGGAGGACCGACCCGTCGCTGCACATGAATTTTTTTCCATGAGATGATGCTTGTCCAGGGCCTGAATGAAGAACAAATGTGTCGCCTATTTCCCCTAACCCTGGAGGGGCAAGCTAGGAAGTGGTTCATGGGCTTAAATCCCGGGAGCATCCGGAGCTTTAACCAGTTGTACGAGGTATTTACCACGGAGTTTAAGGGTGCAGGTTTCAGCACCAAGACCCCGAGTTCCTTGTTGCTACTCAAACAGAAAAATAGTGAAAGCCTTAGGAGCTTCGTTAAGAGGTATCACGAGGAGGTACTCGAACTAGCGGCTTACCACCACCCACTGGCCCTAGAGAGGCTGAGGCAGGGACTTAGAATAGACCGGGCATGGTATGCTGTTTGTAAGTCCTCCGTGAACACTTATGAAGCGGCTCGTAGGAAAATACTCGATGAGATAGAAGTCGAGAATCAGTTAATGCTCAAGATGAAGGAGCAGAAGCCTGCAGGAGTTCCCCCGAGAGACGACAACCGGTTCAGAAGATTCCCTGAAATTAATCGGGGGAGAGACCAAGCCCCCGAGTATTACCAAGGAGATAGGAGGAGAAAGGAGCAGTATCCTCGAGAACAAAGATCGCCCCGAAGAGACAATCCGAAGTGGGTCGTCCAAGTAGACCGACTGAGGTCGGAGGAACAGGGGGAGGCAAAGAGGAGGTTCACTCCCCTGAACGCTCCCCTTTCCCAAATTTTAGAGGAAGTAAGGAAGGGAGGGACCCTCTTGCTAGACCCCCGCCCAATTAAGCATAAACCTAACGGAGGAGGGGGAAACAAATTTTGCGAGTTTCACCAAGATGTGGGGCACTCAATGGAACGGTGCTATGAGCTACAGGACCAGATTAAAGTTTTAGTCAGAAACAATTATTTGATCGAGTTTATAGCTCGTGAAGATCAGGGACCCTAAGAACCGGGGCGGGCCCTGAGGAATGACGATACGATGGTGATCATTGGCGATCCCACACTGGCAGGGAACTCGAATAATTCTCGAAAGAATTATGCTCGATATTCTATCCCGAGTGCAAGCATGGAACCCCACGTCCTGAACGTACGGGAGAAGAAAAAATAAAAGATAGTGATTATGGCTGTAAGTGGATCTTCAAGAGAAAGCTCGGTAAGGATGGTGAGGTAGAGACCTATAAGGCACGGCTAGTTGCGAAGGGGTACACTCAGAAGCAAGGGTTGGATTATGAGGAGACCTTTTCGCCCGTGGCTATGATTAAATCCATCCGTATAGCTATAGCTGTATACCATGATTTCGAGATCTGGCAAATGGATGTAAAGACTACATTCCTCAACGGGTATCTTGAGGAAACTATCTATATGCAGCAACCTATTGGTTTTATATCCACTACAGATAGAAATAAGGTATGTAAGTTGCATCGATCCATTTATGGATTGAAGCAAGCTTCTCGAAGCTGGAATAAACGATTTGATGATGTGATCAAATCGTATGGATTTGAACAAAACCCAGATGAACATTGTGTTTATAAATGGGTTAAGGATCATGCCATAATGTTCCTCATATTGTATGTGAATGATATATTATTAATTGGTAATGATATAGGCATGATGACTGAGATCAAAGTTTGGTTATCCAGAACCTTCTCAATAAAGGATCTTGGAGAAGCGACCTATATTTTGGGAATTCGCATCTATAGAGATAAAACGAAGAGGATAATAGGATTATCCCAAAGGATGTACATAGATAAAATACTGAAGAAGTTCAGTATGAATAACTCTAAGAGAGGTCTCCTGCCCTTGAATCACGGTCTTAATCTTTCAAAAGATATGGGTCCAAAGATCGATGAAGAGGCACAACAAATGCGTAGTATACCTTATACTTCGACTATAGATGATTTGATATAGCAATGTTATATACACGACCTGATATCACATATACTGTAAGTGTTACGAGTAGATATCAGGCCAATCCTGGAGAAAATATTGGTCAACCATTAAAATAATCCTTAAATACTTACGAAGGACTAAAGATTTAGTTCTAACTTTTGGATCTCAGGAATTGAGTATATATGGATACTCAGACTCTGATTTTCAGGCAGACCTGGATGATAGAAAGTCTACATCTGGTTTTATTTTTGTGTGTAATGGAGCTGCTGTCAGTTAAAAAAGTTTCAAACAGACTACGATAGTAGATTTCACTACAGAGGCTGAATATATTATTACTTCAGAAGCAGCAAAAGAGGCTATTTAGATGCAAAAGTTCATATTTGAACTTGGTGTCGTTTCTAATATGAGTTATCCAATAACTCTATTCTGTGAAAATACTGGTATCACACCCGTGTGTGTATCTTAAGGGCATATTTATAACTTCATCACATTTTCTGTTCATGATTTTGCATCCATCGTGTATATCGGTAGTTCGTTCACTTATTTTTGAGTATATTTGAGTTTGTGAGAAAGATCTGGATTTTTGATCCTAAAATCATCTCCAACTGAGAAAGATCTGGATTTTTGTAGAGCTTGGAGAGAGCTTCGCATTGATATATTATGGGTTCTGAGCGGATATCCAAGCTAAAAGTTATGGCCAATTGAAGTTGTAGTCCTCGGAAGGAGGACCAGAAGCAAAGGTATCGA
>JAVXUL010146725.1:0-113049 GCA_035590515.1 Trichilia minutiflora
CCATCGATTCGGGGATGCGGCATTAACGGAAATGCCCAATTTCAAGCCTTTTTGGTTGGCTTATGACCTGAGCTTCCTCAACTCATAGTTGTAGGGGGGTGAAAGTGAGTAGTTTCACTCTTGCAATACCCCCTGCATCAACCCGAAGCTAAGCGCAGGGCACCAATACCGGGGCATATCTTCCTCAACTCTGAACTTCTTTCAAGGGAATCCCCTGAACTAGATGCTGAGCTACCGTCTTCTTTCTCTGTTGAGACGGTAAACTCAGTCTTCTTTTCACCGGCTAAACAGAAGAGGTTCGAAGGCAATGGCAATGCAGCTCAGTCTGAGTCTGAGGATCGAAGGTACTCTTTTTCTTTAAATTAGATTCATTATTATTAGAGAGGGGGTTGGGTCAAATCTGCTACTTCGAGTTGCAGCGGATGCAAAAGAAGATAGGAACGAGGTGGCCCGAAGGATCAAGACCGGTCGGGATAGGAAGAGAGTCACTTGACCGTTGAGTTAAGGTTTGGGCTTTGGAGTGAAGGATGTGATCCCTAGAGGCGAAGATGCGAGAGCGAGACCAAAAGGATCGGAATGAATTGAATCTGCTCTCGGAGTTCGGCTATTCGGCTAACTAGGAAAGATGTCACCGGGAGTTTCAGCAGTTTCGGAGTGAAAGCATTCGAAGGAGTTGGAGGCAGATCTGTTGAAAAGAGAGTGGAGATCGGAGGCCATTTTTACGGGGTTTCATAAACTTGGCACAATTTCTATGTCACTCACCGAGTGAAATCAGCATTGAAGTGAAAAACACGGGTTTTGTGAACTTGTCTGGATTTTTTTGTCCGTCACCGAGTGGAAATCGAAAGGAAGCCATTTTCACGGGTTTTGTCAACATTGACATTGTTGGAGTGCAGCAAGGGATGACCTGGGATCCTACCTGGAAGTCCTTACCAACCCATCTCTTTTCATTTCGTGGGGTTCCTATACGAGTCTGGAAGGAATCAAAGACTTATGGATGAGGTCTTCGGGAGCCCGCGATGACCCTCCGCCCTTATAGATTCAAGGTCCCGCCAAAGGTTCGGCAAAAGCCCAATCAAAGAGAAAATAAAAAGCAATGACTAGACTGGCAGAAGTTGACGTTTAAGGCAAACAAAAGGTATTTTAGGTTAGGAAAGAGTCATGAAATGGAATGTCAGCCTAGAAGTTCAAGAAAAATTCATTCTTTTCAGGTGATTGATTTTGCCCTCCCTCAAGTGGTATATCCTTGGTTAACCGACATGTGAGATTGTATTTTATACATTGTTTCGCGGAAGAAATGAGAGCATTGACATTCAATCTGGCATATTCTCTTACGAAATGGAGTTCTTAGGTCTCAAAGCCTGATTGCTAATCCTGGCTTTCACCCGCTTTGCTGGCTAACCTAAAGGCACAAATAAATGCATAAATAGAGGCATTTCTCTTTTATTTACCCTGACCGGCTGGCCTTGGAGGGGGTTCACCACTCCTGTTGAGGCAGGGGTTCACTCAAAACCTTAACTCAAGAACTCCGGTTTATGCCGCTAAAGCAGATTCTGATATTGAGCCTCAATCTTCTCCATCTTCTGATTCAGTTTCAGTGGAATCTCTTGCAGTTGCTCTTCCGCTGGTTTTCCTTCTTTCTGCATCTTTCTTTTGGCGGTCCGAGGGCAGGAATCGTTCAATGCTCTCTAGCCGGTAGTAGGGAAAGCTGCCTTCTTGATGTAGTTGCTTTTGAATCGAGATTGGCATTGCCTGGGTCTTCTTTGAGCTAAGAGTCTATACTCTATTATGATTGATTGCTAGCAGTAATAGTAATCGAATCGAAAGGAATAGAAAGAGGAGATCCCATTGAATCAGCTCGTGTGATAAGATCCCATGCAGTTCACTCGAAAGGAAATGGAAATGAGTGACTCTCGGGCGAACCAATTGCTTCTTCATAGGATTTGCTTAGCTTTCTTTCGTCCTGTCCTTTCCTGATTGTAGGACTGTGGAACAAGATAAGCAAGTCAGCTCAAACAAGCAGCGGCTACTACTATGAGTAACTGCTCTATTGTTCTAGTCCCTTCGGTCTTTAAACAAGGGATTGTTATCCGGAAATGATACACTCATTGAGGAAAGGAATAGGATCTACTACTAGCTATCTACTAGTAGCTTTTCCTGTGCTGTGGTATTTGATGAGTAAGACTTGACTTGGGATTTGAGAACACTCTTACTGAGTGGACCAAGGCAGGCAGGGATTGTAAAATAACCATTTACCGGAACGAGCCTTCGATTAGATTTTTACACAGCTTGCTTCAAGACTGGAAGGGGCAGGCATGACGTTCATTAGCAAAACCAACCGTAGACTATGTTTCAGCTGGGTTGCTTGTAGTGATCGAGGCAACGAGAGAAGGCTAGTTGACTTTTTCCGTTGGTCGAGCATCTTCCACCCGTTACTGAAAAATCTGGGCGGAGTCCACCCTCTAGACAGCTAGGTAGTTATGAAGTCTTCGCTGCCTCTCCCTATTGGTCGAGTGTCTTCATTCCTGTCTTTGTCAGTCCTACCTTGCAGTTATCGACATTTCTTCTTTTCGCTTCGTAGACTACGCTCTTTCCCTAACGTTCTTACTCAAAGCTTATTAAGCAAACGTAGTGAATTGAGTACAGTAACTAATTCACTACTCTACTAGAGTGACTTCCGCTCACTCGTCCACAAGCTAGTTAAATACACGTGCTACCGCTTCAGTCTGTGTTGAGTGATGGCTCCCCTAAGGTATGAGTTCACTCAGCTTCACCTAAAAAAGCACTCAGTCTTTCAAGCAATAGCTAAAGTTCCCGTTCCTTACCACAGGAAGGCAAGGTAGTTGACTTCTCGACCAAAGTGAGTTTACCTATGGGTAGCGAACCATTAGTAAAGATAGCTTTTTAGCAGCTGATGGCAGTGAATGAACAAGATATCCTATAAGGCAAGGTTCGAAGTTAGTTTCTCATTGGATCACTTGAAATGGGTCGGGCTAAAAGAGATATCAGAACATGCGATATACGCAACCAGCATCGACCCTCACTATCTCTCAAACTTCCAAAAAAACTCCCCTTCCTTTCTCAATTACATCGAGCCTTTCCACGCGCCCTATCTTACTAATAATAATAAAGGCTCAAAGCCTTTTCACAGTCAATGGTCACACAGGCTTTCTTCTCGATCTCCGTCGACCTCAGTCCCCCGCTTCCTATGTTCACCAGAAAGAAGAACCGAAATTGACTACTTAAAAACAAACTTTAAATTGATTAAAAGAAAAGAAGAAAGACGGAATTTGTCAATTACATCGACCCTCCGCTCTCATCCACCAAGTCTTGTTCTGCTTTTCTCTTCAATTAGGCTATTGAAAGAGTTAATTCTGCGATTGCCGCTTTCAGGAGGACAGGTTTTAGTCCGAGGAGTTCATTCAAGTAAAGCCTCTATCTACAGTAATAGAACACTGCCTTCTTTTCTCGCGTACTACACTTTGCTTAACTAATAATAGATTGAATGAAACCCTATCCTTTTTCCCGTAGCGTAAGATAGAGAAGCCGCTTTTGCACCTGGGATGAAGCGCTGTCACCTTTCTTGAATCGATCCGTATGAGGGAAAGATCGAGTTAGCTGTACCGCCCGGGCTCACGGTTCCAATCCCAAAACAAAAGGCATTCCGCCATCTATCACTATCAGACATCTATCACTATCAGAAGTTTTAGTCTTCTAAGAGAGGACTGATTGCCCTTTTAGAGAATATCGTAGCGATCGAAACACTAAATCCACTTCCCTCAATTTCTTTCGGGGATGGATGAAGGGCTCTACCTATATAAATTTTCCCAATTGGGGATTTTCCTATAACGAGCTCCATGAATAGATGTTTCCAACTATGGGTCTCGAGCAGTAGAGAAGAACGGCACCACCTAGTGGTAGGAACAAAGAGCAAATCAAAGATCTTAAGTCATCTTGTTCACAGCGGATATGCTTCTTTACCACTGCGTTTCCCCTTTCACGAAAGATAGATCCAAATCGACTATCACTAATACACAGAATAGAATCCATATGGTTTCCATTCTTCAGACTAGAAAAGAAGGGTACTTGCTCGAGCCAAGCCATAAGTGAGAGATTAGATTCATTTATGTAAGTGATTTCGGGTCTAGGTTCGGTGAACCCAGCTTCCATACAATAGAGTCGAAGGACAGCTGTATAGCTAAGGTCTAAGGGCAAATAAATGTGTGCTGCTCTTGCGGGTCCAACTCCTGTGTCCCTTCGTAGGCGGGCTGGCTGTTCCCGAGAAAAGGTTTCAGAGGTTTGGCATCCACACAAGAAATATCACCTTATTAGTAAAGGGGTAAGGTGCTGAAAATAAGACCCGTTAATGCCTCCTAAGCAAGTATCCCTTCTTCCGAGAGGTTATCGTGCGGATGCGAAGACAAGCCGTATGCCCCAAGAGGTCGAGGACTGGGGTCTCTAATCCCAAACGCATTCAAGAGAGGGTCCAATCTAGAGGTACTACTCGAGAGCTGCTATCCCGCCCAACTACAATCTATCCTCTACGTGACCCCCACAAGCACACTACTACCAAGGGTTTAATCCGGCTGCTCATCCAAGTCTTGTCGCCAGCAAGCCTAGTCCCATGTTGAATTACTAAGGTTTAAGAAACTAAGTAAGAGACGCGGGCCCAAAAAGACAAAGAAGAAAGGCGCTCCAACAACGCGATAGGGGCTACCACTCTTCTTAGCGGGAGAAGAGGATCAATCGCCTGTCATTTCCCTTCATTCCTCACAGCCAGCAACAAAACTAGAACTCGCGGGAACTGCCATTATTGGAACTTCGTTGCCTTATTATTATGATAATTATCAATCAAGTAGCAAGTAGAAAAAATCATAATCGAAGGCTCTTCATTAACAGGAGCTGATCGGGATAGAAAAGGGCAAAGCCCAATCGAACATAAATCACTTCAATGACGCTCTTTCTTTCTGAGTCATCACACCACAATCAAACAGAAAAGAAAGGGTCTTGTACTAAGAAAGGGTCTCCTCATGATCTTGCCCTTCACACCGCTGCTTGGATGACTGTTGTATTCAGCAAGCAAGAAAGTGGGATGAGAAAAAGGAAAAGATCATAGAACCAGAGCCAGAAAGAGATGCTTTGCTTCACACAGTCACTTAGATGCATCCGATTGTCAGATATGGATGTGGAACAGACCTGATGATGAGCCAAAACAGGAGACAAAGATAAGATCATGTCTTAGTGATCAAAGAGGAAAGAAAGAACCCTTACCAGTGCTTATACTAGAAAAGAAGGTAATAAGTGCCTCCCAGCGCCCCTGCTTCCTGTTAAAGGTGAATTGAATCAAGCGCAAGAAAACGTATTTCATCCCGAGTTGAAAAAGACAGAGTAGGAGTCAAGCCAGAAACTCTTCAGTCTCTGCATCAATGCACTTACGGAGGATCTGCGTCTGGGAGCAAGAGACTCTTTCTTAGCAGTGGAACAAAAGCAAAAGGAAGAAGCGCTTTTTCAACCGGGCTGTGAACCTGAGCGAATTATTTTCTCTATTCTGAATCTCCAACCAAAACAAAGAAGGCACTAACGGCACACTGACTAGATTCCGCGATTAAGAGAGCAGGGGCAAGAGCCAGTGATGGCCTACTTGCCGATAGATATACAACGAAGCCAACCAACCCTAGGGTTACTGAACCACTTCGCCTCAGCTCTTGAACTCAGCTCTGGTTAAATGGAAACCGGGATGTGTCGAAAGGTCTAACGAACGCTTTGAACCTTTCAAAAAGGCCAGTAGATTGACGAACAAGGAAGCAAAAACGAAAAGGGCAGGAGATTGACGAACAAGGAAGTCACAAGATAGGGCGACTACAATCTCACTGGAAAACTCTTATGCTTAGTTCTTGCAGAGGTCTCCTGCACCAAATCTCTATGTCGAGTAGACAACCGCCTTGATCCCATGTCTTTCCCTCTTCTGCAGACTGAGCGAGCTCATTGATTTTGGACCGATTATTGACTAGACTCACTCCCTACCTTCACTCATTAAAGAGAAGAGAAAAGAGAAAGAGACCTCCTACTTAAGAATACAAAGGGTACTTCTCTCCTAACTAGCTTGCTACCCGGGAAGCTCCTACGCTCAGACCTCCTTGCACTCAACTGCTTTGCTTTGGCATAGGGGCCGGGGCTTACTTGGCGGTCCTGAGGACATCCTAGCACACTTGAGAAGCTCGCCCCTTTCCTCACATTGGAGACTTCATGAAATATTGATAGTCGAATCATAGTTTATCAATACAGAAAGAAAAGAGCACACTTAAGACAGAAAGAAAAGAGCACACTTAGGACAGAAAGAAAAGAGCACACTTAGGACCATACGCAAGAGAAGCTAGGAGATAGGACCATACGCAAGAGAAAGAGAAGCTAGGAGAATCGAACCTTTACGGGGAGAAAGCTGGAACTAAACAAGGGGAATCCCTTGACTCACTCGATAGACTACCTGCTTTCGCTCGGGCTTCTGTTCCTTTCGTTCACTTCGCTTGAGGCGGAACTCTTTTTAGACCTTGACTGGCTCGTAACGTAAACGAAACTCGCTCCTCGATACATGGCCTCTTCTGCTGTCGACATAGCTGCTTGAAGACCTATAGTCATTGTAGCTGGCATATCATTAATAGCTGGCATATCATTAATAGCAATGGGGGAGATCGATAAAGAAGGAAATACACCAATAAGCCAATTACTTAGGGATAACTACTTAGGGATAAGCCAATTACTTAGGGATAACTACTTAGGGATATTCCTGCATGTTCTGGGAGCGTGTCAGCGTGCTGATCGACGTGAATCAAAGTGTGTTAGTTTTTAGTTGTGCGAAGCGTTGTTGACAAGACTTACTCAACTCACTACTTTCACCTGCTTCCGATGACAACTACCACTCTCTTATGAATGGGAGGGTAGAGTACCAAGACGGGTTGGCCAGCGAAGGCGGTTTATTTAGTACCAGATATACGTATTTCGAATTCTTTTCAGGGCAGTTCAAAGGCACGAGAGATAAGGAAAACTGAAAAGCTTCTCAAACCAGAGTAGGAATTCGATCAATCGCTATCAATGCCAGGAGGCAATTCATGGGAACGATAACCTTTTCCGAGAAGAGTAAAGCGAGGGATAGGATAGATGAATAGGTTTAAGCCCTTATCCGCTTGGAGGGATGAATTTTCAATTTCTAAGGCTTCGTTTTTCTCCGGCAAGCTGCTAGGGAAGCATTTATTCCCAAGCGATAGGGCTTGGAGTTCAGATTGATGCCTTAGTCCACTCCGAGATAGAAAGATACTAATAATGGAAAAATTTATGCTCTTGAACCCGAACAGTAAGTTGATCAGTTACTATCGGTAGGGACGGGAGAGAAAACTGCCACTTATGGGAAAGCGATAAGAAGCCTGAAAGCGATTCTGACACAAGATACGATGACAGGGAGGGAGTTCGATCAGGAATAGACAGAAAAACTCAACTACGTCGACCCTTTCTTTCTCATGGGAGGGATTTGAATCCAACCCTTATCGATACCCCTCGCTAGGACAAAAAAGTGAGTCGGGTTTTGATCTGGTTCCGAAATGAGTGGGTGTTACCAATGACTCGATACCCTGCTGCTACCGAATGAAGTTCGTCTTTCCCCCCTTTCCCTATAATAAAGTGCAGGCCCCCGTAGATAGATATCCCATATAGCCCCTCCTCTACGGGTTCGGGAACGAAAGCTTTCTAATGTGGGCAGAGACTTCAGGATCGACCATAACTTCAGGATCCTCTGGTTCGACATTCGTATTTCATTTTCTTTTTACAAGCCCTTCTTAGAAATAGAAATAGAAAGCACTCATTGAGTTACTTACGGAATCTCAAATTTCTCTCGACGCCGAGAATTGGATTTTTATTACTCCATCTTTTGAGAGGTAGCCGCATCTCGGCCAATTCCAGGGTTCACGGCATTCCTACCTTTGGGTGGCTTACTGCCGTAGTTGGAGCGAGTCACAGTTCCGATTCCATTTGAACGAGCATTCCTACCAATTCCATTTAGAGGGGTAGCAGTAGATCCTGTCGATTAACTCGGTCCAGCAGCTGTTCCGGGTCCAGCACCGACATCAGTAGCACTACCATGAGTTGACTAAGCGAATGTTGCACCAGATCGGGTGATTTTCTTCCATACCCACTTCTTCTGGATTGGATCCAACAAGAGCATCTAAGGCAGCTTTAAGGTAGGTAAGGGAGAAAAAAGATCTCAATAAAACGACTCACCGGCGAGTACAAAACAAGGGAAGTTGCATGGAGGATCGCAGAGGTATGAAGTGAAATGAAGATGGCCTCGCCTAGCACCGAAAGAGAAGGCCTTGTTCTGCACCTTTCAAATCCACCCTGGACAGTGGAGAAATAGAATCTTATGGAGCCTACCTGCGGGCGAAGTAGATGGATCAAAGGATTGAAGTTCCCTGGTGGTTCTTATGCCACTTTTGATGGCGGACGAGATACATGGAAAACCATTAGATCGATAGCCGGGGTCATTTCCTTTCCACTCCGAGGCTGATTGATCTTCAGGGAACTGGTCTTAGAGAAGTAGATTGCTCGATAGCTTACCCGGGGAGGAGAATCTTTCTCATTGGATCGGTCGGCCACCATAGGATTTAAGACAAGGAATGAGTTAACGAGTTGACCGAAAATGCCTGTTCCTTTTAAGTTAGTTGGGGCTACAAATCTATGCTTCGGAGAATAGATGGTATGAACATAGATAAGAGCAATAGGGGGAATCCGTGCTTACTTGACTTCAAGCTTAGTAAGGAAAGATGAACTAGATTCCGATTATATGGCATAATACTCTCTGAACCTACCATATGGATGAATGTGAATGTATGACATCGCGATATCTGATATGATATGAAAGAGGGAGATGACACTAAAAGTACACACACAATGCGCAAACAAAAGCAGCTGAAGCAAAGCAGGGGGAATTTTATGAAAGGCAGAAAGAACAAGACTACCAACGTACAGAAGAACGAATCCACTTCCTGACCATGTGAAGAGAGAGGTTCGATGGAGCTTGCCCAGTGAAAGGAATACGTAGCGAGCCACGGGAATAATAGAAAATCACTCTTCGGGGCTCACTATCGCCTCTATTACATAACCTTTCTCTAGTCTACTCTCCCTCCGAGATGGTCACTCAACCTATTGCTATTGAAGAGCCTGGTTTAGGTCGAAAGGGCTTCCCAGCAGAAGCAACTCCGCCCTTCCCCTTTCTATTGAATGAAGAGTACAAAGGCTCTTCAATTGTGGCTGGACACGGGAAAAAGCATATTCATTGCGGATTGACCAAATAAGTCATTTCCATGGTGATTTTAGCCCTTTCCCGGGGCCATTCTGAACGTTTAGTTTTATAGAAATACCGGAAGCTTTGCTCCTTGGCAGGCTAGACTTATTTCAAACCTTTTGATGTGCCTCTTTCGGTAAAGCTAAGAAAGCAGGAAAGGTAGGAAGGTGTGGTGTGGTCAGGGGAAGTTGAAATTACATAAGTGATGTGAGAAAGATCATCTAAGTATCTCATTTCTACCTAGAAGATAGATATTATATAGATAATTAGAATAAGGATAAGGCAATACAGTCAGATGCGGAAAGCAGCACTGACCTCTTCCATAGAAAAGTAGGATCAGTTGGCAAGTGGATTCCCATGCCTGGGTACGAAACTAGAAGCTATTCTTCGATCTCGAAAGAGTGAAATCTAGCCTTTTGGAAATCTCAAATAAAGGGAAGTGGGAGTCTAGGTTTTTTTGAAGACCTCTCCCTTCTTCATTATTTTAATCATTGAATTAGGTAGGTTTTGATTCCTACTTCTAAGGATAGATAGAAAAGGTGGGAGAGGGTTTCACTATCTCTTTTCTTTCCGAGTCTACTTGACTTCTCTTACTCCTTGCTT
Source organism: Trichilia minutiflora (assembly GCA_035590515.1). NCBI lineage: Eukaryota > Viridiplantae > Streptophyta > Magnoliopsida > Sapindales > Meliaceae > Trichilia > Trichilia minutiflora. The sequence goes on from JAVXUL010146725.1 coordinate 9,935, forward strand.
CCTTTAGCAGGGGAAATGCCGACATCTAACAGAAAAAATGTCCTAAGAGCGGATCTCTTTCAGACCCTTCTACTATGGCATATGGATGTCACTGAATGCCTTCCACTGCTAATTGATTCACCACTTTGAATTAGCCGATCTTACAAGATCGATCGGTTGGCCGGGAGGTCGGTTTACTACTCATATGATCTCAAATCGGCCACTGATAGGTGGCCCCTTTCTTATCAGGTTGAGTTAGTGAAGCTTCTTTTCGGTCCCACTGTCGCAGCGGGGTGGGAGGCCATAGTCAGTTCCACTGCATTTAAACAAGATCTTGTTCGTGCTGGTGTTCCTGGCCACGCCCATTTTATGATTGGTCAACCGCTTGGTTTATATCTTGGCCTGTCTGAATCCCTGACATGCGAAAAAAGAGCCTGGGATTCAAGGACACATCCCATTGCAAATGAGGCTAAAGGATGCTTTTCAAACGTGGGGCAGATAAAAGGATTCATTGAGGCATTCAGAGTATGGGTGTGCGTGTGCGTCTTGATGGCCAAGCTGCATGTCAACTTATCGCGGTCAAGACACGTAGGAATGAACATTGCGATTTGAAATCAAAGAGAAAACTGCCGCCCATTGCATTGTCGTGGGATGGTATCCTCGCGTAGCAAACATTTCGCTGCATATCAACTCTACGTGATAATGGCGTGGGGCGGCAACTCTGCCAGCGGACATAGTACTTTGAACCATCCGATTAGAAGAATCGGATAAGTTGAAACAGCTGCCCCGGAGCGGAGGCCTTCAAAGAACATAGTCAATGAGGCAGAGAAAGCCACAAACACTCCCGGTGACGATCTTGATCCTTCCCCTTGGCCTGAACCAATAAGTCCCCATGAGAGAAGATGCCCCAATCGAAGGAGTTGATGAAGAAATCTATCTGAGGGAGGCTCAACAATTAAAGCCAGGCCACTTTCACTCACACTTCCGAGTGAAAAGGCTACTTCCAGTGGAAGGCGGTAAGGGCTGGCAACCCAACTATTATTATTATGGGTCATTAAGGAGGGAAGGGACGCAGGACCAACTGTCACCTTTCTATGCCAGACATCAATAAAGGAGAGGGAAACCTAGTTGGCATTGGTTCAAAAGAAACTATTCAATTCTATATAATTAGAATATTCTAATAAAAGGGTTAGAGCTGGGATATTTACTAAATCTCTAGGGAGTTCTTTTACGGAGTCTTCCTTATACCGATCATAAATGAGAGTAAGGTCGACCCGAAAAAATATGCAGTAGAAACCTGAAGAAAGCGAAATTTGGTGAGAGACATGGGATACTCCGTCTGGCAAGAAGAAGGAAAGTTCAGAGGTCACGTCCAGACCATCAAATTATACGTAAGGTGGTCTAGCCACATCCTAAGGACACACAATTATGTGTTAGGCAGGAATTTTAGAATCCATTTTTATGTACTCGGGCACGGTTTGATTACAAGCCTGAGGTAATAGCTGTTTCTTTCAATTTTTTAGTACTTTAAAGAAAAGTTTTAACTTCCCATGTGGTGATATGAGCATCACCCTTTGTTTTTGACCTTCATGCTTTCTGCGGATTGCCAATCTTCGGGGGCACCTTTGTACCCCTCCTAATGAGGAAATTATTAAAATAAGATAGATCTAGCCAAAATTTGAAGTAGGATAAAAGTGAAAGGTAAATGTCACGTTTGACAATGGGCAGATCTGTTTGGGCGTATCTCGGACCGGCAGACGACTTGTATCGCAGAAACCAAAACCCGGCGTAAAGAGGATTTGAGGGTTTGACTCTATCGGCCGGATGAATCATGTTGACTATTACTCTGAATGTGGTTGTCAATGAAACCATTCTTCCCTATCGTCCGCAGGTTGTAGGTATAGTCTCATTGTACCAGCAAGCAGGTTAGCTAAAGGATAAAAACTCTCTCTGGTACCCCAGAAACTGGTGATATCTATAGGGGACTTGGTGAGCTAGCTTTTAGCGAGAGGGGCAAAATGCAAAGAGACGTATATTTGCAGCTCATTTCTTCGTCATCCCGCCCCACGGGAAAATGAAATGTCTATCAATAGGAGAAGAAAGAAACTCCGCTCAATCTAGCAATGAGTTGAGGAAATTCCTAGTGGTCGCCTTTCCCTTGTCCGGATCGGAAGTTGGAAAGAAGTCGTCTTGATTATTTAAATAAAGATCAATTAGACAGAATCGAGCCTACGTTGTCCCCTTGAGCAGAGAACATTTTGTGTAGTGAAATGATCGAGGATCGATCGGAAAGAAGCGAAGCTAGAATCACACCATCAGGAGTAGATCCAAGCATTCCTCTTTTTTTTGGACCCCAAATCACTAATTGCCACTAATAGGATCGACTGTCCCACTAATAAGGAGTCCCTTTGTCTATCAACCTTTTCTATATGTCGATAAACACTTCCCATTTTTCTATGATACATGAAGTGTTGGCTGTCTGCCTTTTACCTTTCAGCTTTCTCTTTCCCTTTGGTCTCTTAGGGAACATCACTGACTAGAATCCCGTATCAGCGTTTTCTCCGATAAGGTTAGTTGAGGGCCTAAAGATAGGGTCCCGACACTTCCTTTTGAGTTTCCAAAGCCTGTTGATGTTCCTTTAAATAGGATCCCGCTTTCTTTAAGCACTGGGTAGATCGGAACCATTAAGCGAGGTGCCCATAAACACGAATACGCCTGTCCTTCCCCCGGAAAAAGGGTCTCAGAGGAAGCCTATCGAAAGGTGGATTATGGCAATTGCTTTCTGTATATTCATCGCCTTGAGGAGATGTAGGAACGAATCCTTACCCAAGTGATAGAACTGACACTCGGTTTAAGGCACAAAAGATAGGATCGAATCCGAAACAGCAAGAGAAGTTGTTTCTACCAGAGGTTTGCAAGATCGGGGGTTGCCTTGCCTGGTGACTCTTCCACAGGTAGAGATGAGGCTTTAGCCGCTGCTGCTAATTATTCTTTTTATGATTTGTCGAAAGAGCTTTTGACACCTGCTTCATCTTCGAGTGCTATGCCTGCTTCCCTTGCAGAACATTTGAATGAATTTGAATTGTACCACTAGTGGGCGGGAAGACCCGGTGACCTATCATTACCGACTAAGGGCAAACGTGGAAGATTTCCAATCATTTTGACAATGTCGTACCTTTGCTACTTAGATTTTCCTGCGAGTTCGATTTCTTCTTACTTAGTAGAATGGCAACCCTTGGAGTTCGATCCAAACAAAAGCAGAATGCCGGAAAGCAAATCCAATTCAATCTTGACTTCCTTCTGACTTAGAGGCTTTTCCCCGAGTTGCAGAGAAGAAAGATATGAGATTGACCAAATCGGCCTTCTTCATACTGTAAATTATCATGCGTACTTCCCCTCAGTTAAGGCTATGACTGATTGATGAGCCTTCTATCTCCTTCGGTCAAGCAAGGCTGACTGAATCAAGGGACGAACCACTTATAGGCTTTCTGCCTTCTCTTCTAGCTCATTCGATTCCCTATAGGTCTAGGTCTAGGCAAAGAGAACTGGGCAAACTAAACCACTAGTAGGTCACGAACTCAATTAAGAGATCAATCCAATTTCCTGCTGGCTACTTTCTTCCTTATAGTTGGATGTCTTAGAGAATAGAGTTTCGGATAGATGGGTTCTACCCCAGGGTTTAGACATATTATCAGGAGAATGCCCCCTAATCTGCGGCATTACACGGATATGCAAAGGTCGCTCATTCACTTTTGAAAGTCGTTTTCCGGGGTAGGTTAAACAAGAACTTGAATTCGCACTTCAATTATCGTAGGAGAACAGATCAGCATCACTTGACTTGGATTATCGTATGAGAGAGAGAAAGAAGAATTGTGATCTTCACTACTGGGGAAGAAGAGTCCCCTACCCCTACCCCACGGAGGATCATAGATCTCAATAAGCGGATCATGAGTCAGTACGCCAACAATCAGAAAAATCTCCATATAGCACATTTCCCAATCTAAGGATTGTTTGTCAGGTCTTTCCAATGCCGGGGAAAGGATCAGCAGCAAACCACCTTTTTTTACAAATGATTTTGATTGTATTGTGGAATTGAGGCAGGGGACGGTGCTAGACGACTCGGCGATTCTACCCTACCTTTTTTCCCAGGATTGGACGCCTGCCTATTGACGAAGCTCAGGATTGGATTGTCGCCTTACCTTACTCTTATCTTATCTTACTGCTTGACGAGAACAACCTACCACTGACTTTACCTCTTTTATTGCACCAAAAGAGCGGATACTTTGCTTTGACGATAGGGCTTGAGGTCGATCGGTCCACCACTAAGGATCTATGGTAGGTCAAAGAGCGCAGAGAAGATTGCCCACTTGTACGCGCTATAAGATATAGGCTTTCTATGAAAGCTCGTAGGATCAGCTGACAAAAGAGAAAGGGATTCGGACTCGCCTGGTTCATGTCTATCGAAGAGGGATCTCAGATTGCGCTTGACCGCAGACTCGTAGCATGGGTGATTTTTCTTCATTTTAGGTAATGAAGAGGTGGACCAGCCCGTAGCCCTCGAAAAGGAAGGTTTTCTTCTTGGCCAACTCTGTAATGTCCGTCCTCCTTTGAGCAATATCCCTCTTAAACTACTATAAGTTCTCTGCCGAAATGAAAGACAAAGGCGAGGGAGTCCTCGGATTGGGAAACCCACGAGGTAGACACTCCTCATTGATCTAACTCGGCTGACTAAGACACTAAGACGGAATAGAATGCTAACGTAAGTTAGACCCTACAATGTTTCAGTTTGAGAGCCACCCCGTTCTCTATGGGTGGAAGCCCCCGACCAAGAACCGTGAGACCTTGGCGTCGATGGATTTGCCCGATTCTATTCCTTACTGTGTAGGGCTCTGTTGCTGGACAGTGAGCGGGAATTCCGGGCTTTGCTTTGACAAGTGATCAATCAAGGAAGAAAGCAAGCAATCAACCTAACCTAGAAACCTCCTTTGTTCCACCTCCTAGAGAAGGTAATAGGATTCGATGGAATTCTCTTGCTTCAGGAGTTTCAGGTTGTTAGTGAAGTTATTTAATTGTAATTACAAGAACGGAATTAGGATTTTCACCCGTTTTGTTTTTGTACCGGGCGCTACCAAGCTGCGCTACATCACTTTCAATTGGTCTACGGTGTCATTGTAGAGAATCCCTGCCCTGTTTTCAACATGGTTCTTTCCTCTATCGATATTAACTTGCGCAACTTCTAATCTTTTTGGTCTTTATTGATTTAGATACTCATCATCAGCCCGCCGTCCTACCAACGCTTACTTACTTATGAGCAAAAAGGGTTCTAAATAAGAAGCCCTTTGAATAAGCGAGGCTTTCCCGATAGAAATAGTTGCATGCGAGAAGAGATGAGATCTCAATTCCGTGTATGCGTTTAAGCAAGCCCTGCCGCCAGCTTCCACCCAAACGTGAGCGCCTAGCGCGAAAGGTTGCTTTACTAAAAAATATAAGGCGGCGTTAGCGCTTTAGTCGGGCGGAGCTTGAAGAAGCGAGCCTAGAGTAGCAATTACGTTTTTCAGGCCCCTTTACCTTCTATTAGTAAAGCGCTGGCGCCCCTATAGAGTAAGGCTCTTCCGCTATCAATAAAACCGAAAGAAAGACAAAACCCCATTTTGTATAGATCGAGACTTGTAGCTTGATTCTTTACTCATTCCATACTGGGAAGAATTGCAGGAAATCGTTCGATAACACTTCGTGATTGCGCGATCACAGAGGGTCCTCTACAAGCTGCGAGGCTGATTGCACCCTTTCCTTAGCTCTAGTAGGGACAGTAGCACAATGAGCGGTAGGGCCCGAGACAACATTCCTTGGAACTTTATGGATAGCAACCCCCACCGGATGGAGATATCTTAACTTTTATATCTGTCTTTCAGATTTAAGACTGTAAGTCCATTCTTGTTTATTTTCCCTTTTTAATTATGATTGGACTTCTTGCTTACAGTTCCTAGTCCATGCCTTAATTAGTCCTTTTTTCTTTAGGGTAGAAAGAGTTTTAGCCTTCCGCTAGTTCCTTTTTCTTGCCTTCTCTCGCTTGACTCTCGTCTGGCTTCTTATTCTAAGGCTATCAGCACACAGGTCGAGTTCGTACGTTCTTTCCTGAGGCTTCCTTGCCAAAAAGAGACTACCACATACGAACCAACCCTAGCTTGCTTGCCTTCAACTAGAAACTATTCTGATTTAGCTTCCACGTTTCAACACGGAAAAAAGATAGCTAAAGCTATTCCATTCTCAGTCAAGTCTAATCGTACGACTTTTTCCGCTTCAACACTTAAATAAGCACCCTCTAATCGAAAAGTGGTTCCCCTCAGAACTCAAGAGGTATGGAACAACTCTCAGAAATCTGCCTCACAAAGAAAAGAGTTTGGTCCAGTTTCTCGAGGTGCGTGGGGAATCCCTATTTCCCTAGAACGGTTCTCGCTTCTCACTCAGAACAGAAGTTATTGCCCCGAGTTGGCAACAGTCGAAGGCTAAGTCTTAACCACTCTTTGAAAGTAAGCCCACGTTTGTCTAGAGCGAGTTACATACCAAGGGAAAGCACGTGGTTCGCTGGTATATGGGCCGAGGGACGAAGCAGCTAATTCTAACTCTTTGGCACTCATCTCAGTCTCTGAGGCGGGTGCTAGTCTCACTCATCCGGAGTCAGCAGGATCAAGGGTTGACCTTTCCGATATTATACTGATCCTCTTGCTTTCGTATCGTAAGTAAAGAGAGCTCCCTGGCCCACTCCGCGGTGCAGGCAGAAAAGTGTTTGTTGGTGGAAATGTATTCAGCTCAAAGATTGAGGCTTGACCATTCCATTCCCTACCCATCATCGGGTAGCAAGTCCGGATGATGATGTCATTCCACATTTGGACTAGAGTTAGGTTGCTTGAGATGTTGGCCTCCTCCTAAGTTGTTACGGAACTGTCTAGAGATATAGCTACAACCACTAAGAGCTCTTAGGGCTTGCTTTTGAAGAGGAAGCAATCTCTAATGGTGTGCCGCGTTGATTGGTCGTCGCAAGGAATTTCCTCGTAGGTCCAGGAGTATTAAACCTTCTGCAACAGAGGTCGGGGAAAGAAAAGGCTAGGGTTGAATAATGTTGCTGAAGCCTTGAGCTTAGTTAGCTGGACGAGAGACATAGGACCTGAAACTTGAGTACGTAGTCAAGAAGGGTTTCTTCTTAGCTGCTAAGGTTAGTCTTCTTAGCTGCTAAGGTTAGATAGGGGACATGTCCTAAGCGCATTTTCAATATAGCCGGTAAAGAAAGCACTAAAAGATACTAACACTTACATATACCCTGATAGAGGAATAAAAAAAAGAGAAATCGGGAAAAGATACTAGAGCTAATTAACTCCTCTTTCCGCAGTTGTAGTTTCTTTGCTATCGGGCCATCCGAACGAATAGAGCCACACGAGTCAATCACTGGGTAGGGTCCAGATGGGTTAATAGGAGATACATATGTTTCCTTCTATATTTCTTGGCCAGTACGCAAGCAAGTTTGAAAACAGGGATAGCAGATTCTCCTCTCGGGAAAAGCTATAGCCAGTTTGAAAGCATGAGTCTCTCACAAGGGGAAAGAAGACAGTGAATCTTTACCGTAGGAGAGACTTCATCTTATTCAACTATGTCACAAAAAGAATAGGTTCTTAATATGCCTACCGGTGAGTTAAGAGGCAGTTCTTCTTTCATTTTGTTATCAGTTCACTAGGGGTAGTTATCGAATTGCCTATGGAGGAAGGGGGCTCCCCCTTTTAAGTGCTATAGTATACCTTTCTTTCATTAGTCAAAAGACTTTTTCAAACTAGCTCATAGGTCAAAGTATAGATAATCGACTTTCTTTTAAGGGGCTAGGAAGTGGCGATTTGAATGAAATATAGTTTTTTTGAAGGAAAGCATGTGACGGGTAGTTGGCAGTAGCAATAGGTAGTAAAGAGGAGTCAACGGTTGGCACATAAGGCTTGGCTAGGAGTGACAGGCCTTACTCCGCGGTATTATCTCGTCTGTCCCTTTCTTTAGTTGCAGAGTGAATTCAGGAATGAAAGGCAGGCGATAGGGGCTTTAGGGGATAACATGAATCGTATAAGCCTGAAATCGATTAGTTATGCTCTTCCCCTGGGCTACTACCCTAATCAAGTTCTTCCTAGCGTCTAGTATTGGACAGATTGAGTCTTTATCTAAGATAGTACCTAATAGTTAGTTAAGCATTAGGCGCAATTTCTACTATACTAATATAGCTTTCTACTAAACTAAATAATAGAAAGCATTCAGTTAATATCTTCTCTTTATTTCTTCAAGCTTTTGTCTAGGAGTTCGGATTCCAGTCCTATCGTTAGAGAGAAGCATAGTTGGAATCTCTTCCTGCGGTGAATTGAATAAAGGAAGTTCGTTCAGATTCAGATGCTAAGGAAGCCAAAGAAAGTACAGGGGGCGAAGAACAAAGCTCAACTAAGAAGTGGGATAGGGCGGGAAAGCTTCTTCTTTAGAGTAGAGTCACTTCAATGAAAGCTATTCCTTAGTCGGGGATGTAAAAAAGATTGAGTTTCACATGAACGTAAGTATCTTATCCTATTAGGGGAAATACGCCATACTAAACGAAGTTGTCTTGGCGTGAAGTTCTTTTTCTCTATAAAAACCCTAAAGCAGGGGGGTCTTCCAAGTATGGTATCAGAGCTGACTGGCCGGGTGTGGAGTGAGCCAAGAGTAGAGGAAGACAACCTTTACCGGTGGGGCCTTGACTACTTCTTCCAAACCTCCTACATATGCTACCGCTGCTGCAAGACCTCTTCTCTTCTTCCCCGAGCCGCCGATAGGCCAGTGAAAGCCTTTCGTCCACAGCATCTAACTGAGCTGACCCGCCTTAGTCTCCCAGATCCACTCATTGACTTAAGCACCTGGGAAATAATATTACGTACTTGACCCTCACAAGACAAGGGAAGTAGCCTTCTATTCGGGCGAAGGAGGATTCATCCATTCGGTCTTGCCTGAAGAAGATCAAAAAGAAATGAGAGTAGCCTTCTATTCGGGCGAAGGAAGATTCATAACGAGCGGAGTCGTGCGTGACTCTCTATATGGAATAGCTCTCCGAGGAATGGAATCGCTCGGGGAGGAAAGAGCTTTCTGAAGAGAAGAATACGGGGTTTCCTCTCCCTGTCGGTCGAGCTACTTTGTTCCTAAACTTTCTCAACCAATTCTACTATATCCGCTTCGTTTCGTTCGTCAGTGCTCCATTAATTTGAATGCAGGGGATTCCTCCTTTAATTAAAAATCTCATTTGTGACCATGCAACATGGATACGATGATAATCTCTATCAACACTTTGAATGGATTGGTAGCCGGTCTGTTCAATGCTTATCTGTTGGTTTCCATGAACTACGACTTTCAGAACTGAGCCGGTCAACGGATGGACAAATTTATCTTGCCGGAAAGATAGCTGACTTGTATAAGTCAGGAACTGAGGATATCTCTTTTGCTTGCTTTTTCTACTTTTTTGATCCTGCTTTTGATACAGCTTACTCTTTAGACTAAGACGGATTATCCTAGACTGGCAACTCTCACCGCAATTCAATCAACTTCTCAACTGGAAAGGCTGACTTTTCATGGAACTATGCGCTTTTTGCCTGGATGTAAGTAAGACTCGCCTGCCTATTATCCGCCCTTCCAAAACCACCTAATTCTCTTGCGCTCGTATGGAACCTCGCAGAATAAAATCTATATGCGGAAAAGCAAGCAGACTTCAATCAGTCGAAAGCCAAGAGCAATTGATGGCTTTATATGTAACAGAACCACCAAGAAAAGGAACGAAGTAACTGGCTCCCGGAAAAAAACTTCAAATTCACTTGCTAGTTTTTTCATGTTTAAAATGAATTGGCCAAGAGAAAAAGCATATTGGATAATGCTTATTCCAAGGGGAGTGGCTTGCCCTAGAACCATATATATAACCCGCTATTATACCGAGGCTTTCCTAAAACTCAAAAATGGGGAGCATGCCCGAAATGATAGGCCTTTACGACTTATATCGTATCCAAGCTATCCCCGATAGTCCATCCTGTAAGTCCCGTTAGGCCCATAGTGCCCATTATTGGTAGTACTGAAAGCAAGTTATTAACTCAAAGCTTATTTCGCCCTTTAACCCTTTTCTAAGTCAAAGGTATGAAATAGACTCAAGAGGGATTAACCGTTTGTCCTTCCTAGGACTAGAAAGATTGTCAACATGTGAATATGAAGCTATAAACATAGATTTTTCTCGTGATGGATTGAACTTTAAATAATCCTCCTTTTACTGCTTTTCTAACTGTTCTGTTTAAGGAAGGGATAAGGAACTGAACTAGCTTATTTGCTGTCTAGCCTTATAACCAACTATTGATCTAGGCAAGAAACTAGCCGCTTGAAAAGGGAATCAAAAGTGACATGGACTACTAGTGAATAACAGATACTTTGTATTATCCCTTGTCTATAAAGGGTACTGGCTCGAAGACGGAAGCACTCGAACGTGATGAACTTATTGATCTATAACTTGACATTTGAAAGAATCCTTCCTCCTTACAGCACAATGGTGCAAGGATGCTAAAGGAAAGGGGTTAGCTCGAAAGGAGACAGAGTTACAAGCTAGAAAGCAACTGGCCTGGCTAGAACATAACTCGGCTGAAAGGAAACAGGCTTGATTTGACTTCCTGCTAATAATCCTGCTTTATAACTGGCCGGTAACCCCTAACCTATCACTCCAACTTACAGGGCTTACCCTCAAAGAGAAAGTGTAACGACCTAGAAGGAAACTGGTCTATAAAATGACTATTAGTTAGACGGAATAGTCATTTAATTGAAACTATTACGAGGACTGTACTAGACTCCCATGGAACACAAGGCTGGAAAAGAAGCATTAGATGGGCGAAGATAAGAAACTAGATATGCTTTTTTCTCTACGGGAGCTTGCCTTAGGACTGCAAGACTGGAAATGGATGCCCCTAGCACTGAAACTATATATTAATCCTCAATAATAATCTTCCCTCTAATATAGAAAGTCTATTAAGAGGTAAAAAACTTAACTGGCAGGGCTTCCACCTTCAGACAGGATGGGAGAGAATCAGTCCTGTAATTGGCTCGCTATCAAAAGCAACTCCCACTTCCACTGGCTTATTTGCTGGCTAGTCTATAAACCCGATATCCTCCTTTGCCCTTGTAGCATAACCTTACTTAATCTTAATAGTATCTATAGGTTCTAATAAGAGAAGAAAGAATTGAAATTGAATAAAGAAGTAGCCGCAAACGAACTCAAAAGGGATCGTGTGTGGCACGCGCTGTCTTTATCTTTTTTGTCGAGGTCTTCAGTGTACCGGTCCAATAGAAAGGATAAGGGTCGGAAGCGGGTCAGTTGAAAGCCGACTGATAATATAGGCGGGGGCTTCTCGAGTGATCGGAAGGGCTTAAGGCAAATGGGTGCTGGAGTAAGTAACATATCCCGTGATGCTTGGGCCAAAATAACCATCTATCCAAAAGCAAGAGTTTTGGTTTCCCTCGAGCTGTCTGGTCTAGTTCCAATTTTCTTCGCCTTTTGACGTAGCTTAAAGTGCAAGTGAAAACGTCATGTGAGGGATATTAAAAGATAGGATAGAATGTTCCCCACCTAACCGTATACTAAGCGATCATTCGATAAGCCGTCGGGGAGAAAGCGCTCTCCATCTCATTGTACGGGTGATCCACAAAGAGAAGGCACAAACGCCAAAACAAAGCACGCAGGCCCGAAACAAAAGATACAACAAAGTAAGAACTACAAAAAAAGCAAGCTATGCACGTAACGACCATATACAAGCAAGCTGAGGCGAGATATCATATCTAGGGACCAACTCTGAGATCCTGTCCCTAACAGTGGTGAAAATGTCCTCAATAATAGCCTTCAAAGGTCGATGAACATGCTGGAAAGCTCGATTATTCCTTTCATACCAGATAAAGTAAACTGATGCAGAAAGGACCAATCGAGCTAGAGCATGCCTGAAGTCTCCCTTGCGACGGAGATGTGAAGAAGCCCACTGAAGAAGATCAAACCATGAGACTGAAGGCCAACTCACACCAGTCCGAGATGAGATATCCCTCCAAACAGAAGAAGAGAAACCACAATCAAAAAATAAGTGCGCGTGTGTCTCCGACTCTGAACCACAGAGGACACACTGGGAAGTAGTAGTGATGCCATGAGACACCAAGCGATCCATGGTAGATAATCGACCTCTGGCTGCCAACCACAGAATAAAGGAATGTCGAGGAATATGCCCTGAGAACCATAAAAGGTGGTGGAAAGGGTCTGACGGTCGTCTGTCGCGGAGAATCTCCCAAGCTGACTGGATAGAGAACCCCCCCGAAGAGTGCCCTCTCCAAACTAGACGATCCCTGGAAAACACCCGAGGAAGAAGAGTGATCGAGTCCCATATACTCTGCAAAGCTGGGGGGCTAACGGGGAAAGCCCAGCGGCCATCTACTAGAATATCCGACACTCGGGCCTCCGACTGTAAACCTGTAGAGAGAAGAGTCCGATATGGGAGAAGATCACATAACGGCCCCTGCGGAAGCCAGTAGTCCTGCCACAAAGATGTATCTCCCCCATCGCCGATGGAAGCCACAATCTGTCCCCGACACCAATCTCTACTAAGGAGGATCTTTCGCCATGCCCCTTAAGCCCCCGAGGGCGTCCTAACCTGCCAAAAGGATCTCCCTCTCAATAACTCTGTATGAACCCAAGAAGACCACAAGGAAGCTCTATCTGCCAGTAATCTCCACACATGTCGAACGGTGGCTGCCTGGTTCCAAACTCCTAAGCTCTTAATCCCAAGACCTCCCTCTCTCCTCGGATAGCATAAAGTAGTCCAAGAAACCTTAGCTCCGGAGGTCGATAAAGAGGTACCTTTCCATAAAAATGCTGACATAATACTCTCAATCCTCCTAATAACAGCCTGGGGTAAAATGAACATCATAGACCAGTAAACCTGAATAGAGAAAAGTACCAATCGGATAAGCTGTAGTCGCCCTGCATAAGTCAAGGAGGCAGACGTCCATAACCGAATCCTGGATAAAATCCTGTCAACCAAAGGCTTACAATCAATGTGCCGAAGGCGAGTGGTAATCAGAGGAACCCCAAGATATCTGACTGGCAACTCGCCCAAGGAAAATCCCAAAACAGCCTGGATGTCAGAACGGATCTCCTGCTGACCCCACTAGTGAAGATCTGGCTTTTGGCAGCGTTAGGGGCCAAACCTGAGACAGTAGCAAACTCGTCCAAGGCCTCTCTGATGATCCTGACTGAAACAACATCGGCATGGCAAAAGACTAATAAATCATCAGCAAAACAAAGGTGGGTAATACCTAACCTCAGGCATCTCCAATGAAAGTGGAACCCCGGACGGGAGGAAGCCTCACGCAGAATACCAGCCAGACCCTCCATAGCCAAAACGAATAAATATGGGGATAGTGGGTCCCCCTGTCTAACTCCCCGAGAGCTGGCAAAAAAACCATGGAACTCTCCATTGATTCCAACTGAGTACTGAGCAGAAGTAAGGCATGCCTCTATCCAACGGACCATAATCTCCGGAATGCCGATAGTCCGCAGCCCCAACAGAATGAAGTCCCAACTGATCGTATCAAAAGCCTTACGAATATCAACCTTAATGGCACAGCGTGAAGAGCGTCCATCAAGGTGATAATCGTGTAGCAACTCCTGAGAAAGCAAGATATTATCCGAGATCTGTCGACCATAAACATAAGCAGACTGAGCAGTGCCAACTGTCTCTGGAAGAGTGACTAAGAACCGATTTACAATCACCTTAGAGATGCATTTGTATATCACATTACAACAAGAGATCGGTCTAAAGTCGCTTAACCTCCTAGGATTATCCACTTTAGGAACCAAAGCAATCCTAGTAGCATTCACCCTGCGAGGCATCCTGCCAGTATCAAAAAAATGCCGAACAGCAGCAATCACATCAGAGCCAACAATATCCCAAGCTTTCTTAAAGAAGAGAGAGGTGTAGCCATCTGGCCCGGGGGCTTTATCGTCCGGAATAGAAAACATAGCATCTCTAATCTCATCATCCATCACAGGAGCAATAAGCATAGGGTTCCAAACCTCAGAAATGCGGCTGGAGAAGTACCTGGCTGCATGCATGATAGGGGGCTGAGGAGGAGCTGTGAATAGGTCTCTGAAGTACCGAACTGCCATCTCCCCTAAATCCTCTCTGCCTACAACTCTAGTCCCTGTATCATCCTCCAGAAAGTGGATCCGGTTCCTGGTCTGTCTGTGAAGCAAGGATTTGTGGAAGAATCGGGTGTTACGATCACCCAGGTGTAACCACTGAATCCTAGACCGCTGTCTGTAAAAGGCCTCCTCATCTCTGCATAGCTGAAAATAATCATGAGCCCGCTCTCTCTCTCTAGCAATAAACTCGGGAGAGGTAGGGTGAGAATCCAAGTCAGACTGGGCAGAAAACCACAAGGCTCTAGCATCTGAAACCCGCCTGCTGATGTGACTGTAATCCCTGATATGGAGAGACTTAAGTTCCTTTTTCAAGAAACCCAGCCTCTGAGTAAGACGGAACATAGGATTACCATCAATATGCATGCTCCAAACTCTCTTAACAATATCCATGAAATCATCTCGATCAGCCCAAAAGTTCAAAAATTGGAACGGACGGGCTACTCTAACTGGCATCTCCTCAAAGCTGAGAACCAAAGCACTGTGGTCAGAGTGGTCTCTGGGTAAGACCTCATAGGAAGTGGAGGGCCAGACAGAAATCCAGGTACTACTGCAAAAAATCCAATCCAACTTCCTGAGAATGGTGCCATCTCCATGTCTCCCGTTATGCCACGTGAATCTGTGCCCATGATAAGGGACTCGAATCAGCTCTGCATCATGAATACACTGCCCAAAGTCATCCATGTAAGCTGGCCAGTCATCCGAACCCCCAGCTCTCTCCGACAGTCCCATAATAGCGTTAAAATCCCCCAAGACCATCCAAGGAGTCTCTGAGAGACGCAAAGCTGTAGTACGTAATGAGTCCCAGAGAGACCTACGACCTCCTGGGTCAGTGAAACCATAAACAAAAGTCACCACAAACTCTGCTCCATCCAACTGTCTAGTAACTCGGCACGTAATCTCCTGAAGAGAGACATGCAGACTACTCACACTATAGAATCTCGAATCCCAACACACCAAAATACGACAAGCCACAGTATCAGTAGCATTAGACAAGTACTGCCAATCCGGACAGCATGAAGAAACTACCGTGCCTAACTGAGCTGTATCAACCTTGGTTTCCAGCAAACCAATCAAACCCAAAGAAAATCTAGAAATCCAATCTCTGACCGCACTCTGAGTGGTGAAGCCATTAAGGCCTCTGACATTCCAACTCCCTATCATAGGAAATCGGAATGAAAAAACTGGAGCTGTAGCTAACGACGGGGCTTAGCCCCGCCTCTCCTCCTCCTACCCTCTCTCTGGCTGTCTGCGCAGCTGGGAAATGGTAGTCTGGGAACTAGTGGTAACAGTCTGAGACTCAAGTCTGTCTTCATCTGTAGGTATCTCATCCTCGCCGTTAGTGATGCAGTGCGGTGGGGGGTCCCTGTCGTCCCTGCCTGCCTCATCCTCCCTACAAGTGGTGCTAGATACAGTGTCACGCCTAGCATCTGCCGTGTCAGGGGGGGCTCTGTACGTGCATGGGAGTCTATGGGCTCTGCAATAGTCTCATCTGTGGGAATGTCGCCCTGATCAGGGGCTCTCTCAGGCCGCCCATGAGAGCCGCCCTGTACTGAGGATATCTGTCTGGTCTCATCATATGGGATGGTCTCCTCAATTATGGTCGTAGGCTCCTGCTCTGCACCTCCTGCTATATCAACCCTACTGACCTCCACTGCTGAAGGAATCTGAGTGTCTTAGCACCTTTCTTGTTGACATGACTCCCACAGAGACGAAGATAGGGCGACAGGCCTTCCAACATGTAGTGGAGCAGAACAGACAGCGCTTACCCGGCGAAGACAGAGTAAGTAGCAGCAAAGCAAGCCGTATATTGGTTCTATAGTGCCACTACCCCTGTACTGATATATCCTTAGGCTTGTTGAGTGTCCTGGATGATGAAAGCCATAAATAAGACAACTTTCTTCATCTGCTACATTTTTCTTTCCTCCATCTCTCTTTCCTTCCTCCTACCCCACTTCTCGAGGAATAGCGGACGATTGAGAATCTTTAGTTGGCGCTCGATAGTCCGCTTTGACTTATTATTAGGAGTGAGATTGAAGAAAAGCGGACGATAGCATTTTGATTTATGGGCGCTGGATCGTCCGCTTTACCTTTACCCATTACTAAGGAGAAGCAGCTTTGACGAGACTAACGGGAAAGCCATCAACTCATTCTTTCTTTCTTTTTTACAGGTGAGTGAACCTAATAAGAGTGGAGTTGGAGGCAGATGCAGATCAATCAATTCACTTCTATGAAATGAAAGACTTTCACGGGATCGTCGGATATCATTGATAACTTTCTTTGTCGGCTTTTCGTCTTTGTTCTCGGGATGTTCCTCACTCGAGTGGCTTCCTTGCCGGGATGCGATCCATCATAAATCTCTGTCTGATGAGTTAGACCCTTCTATTATAGATAGAAGAATTTCATATATCCCCAAAGGGCTAGGTGTCACCCTCGGATTCTTCAATATTTTGTGAAGACAGAGGGGCTTACGGAGTCCATTCTATCGTGAAAGTCAAGTCTTTTCTTATATATTCTAATAGAGTGGGAGATATCACCCAACTCTCTGAGTTGAGCTTTCTTTCTTCGAACGTTGTGTCAGCAGACTTTGTTTGCTCCGCTTTCTTTGCTTCTGCTTTCCTACCCGCCGTCCTCAGGTAAGCAGCCATCTCTATTCTTATGGCCCTCCGACCTTGATTATATATACTGTTTGCAACCTGATCTCGAGACGACCCCTTCTGCCCTCTCTGAACCCGGGTCAATTAGGTCATTTTTTTAAGGAAAGCCGCTGTAACGGAGTTTTCTACAGTAGTAGACCATTCAGTGCCTTATCAAAAGCGAAACTTCTATCGTATATATTTGTGAATTGAGCTTACGAGCCAACCTTCTCTAAGCCAACAGCAGAGCAGCCCTCCTTGGAAAAGCCCTTTTGTCCTACCTTCGTAGAGGTAGAATGGTCGAAATAGGTCTTTCTACTATTACTTAACTATAGCTTTAACCAGGACAGCGGGAAAGTCTCCCAGTCCTTCGTTTGCGGGTCCCCTCTTTCTCAAGGGTCCTACTTAAATCGCTCGGAGCTGCTATATTCCGGCAAGTGCATTCATTGGAAAGGAAGCACCGTAGGAGTTTACGTAGCGAAATGAGAGTTTTCACAGCTATGTCTGGCATCAAAAAAATCGAAATCTTCACGACGGTAAGTCTAAATCTAATGACAGGTCGTAAACTAACCCTCCGTGGACAGGGAATTCTATCCAATCACTATTGGTTCCCGGTAAGTAGATATGCTAAAACCTCAAGCTACGGGAAAAGAAACTTCAACATTTTGTTCAAGCCGACTTAATCTTCTTTCATCGCCGGAGAACCAACCTCAATGATGAGGGGCAGCAAAAAACCTTCCAGAGGCTGAGATTCTTACTCAAAAACGGCTTTTTTCGGCCGCTTGTGACAGATACCACGAAAGGGCTAGACAACAGCTCTTTTTCGACATTTTAGTCTTTGATCTTGGCATGACGGGAGATTCTACCTTTCATCTAGCTGGAAAAATCCTCTTTCGTCTCTTGCTTCGGCCAAAGAAAAGACAGCGCAAGCAGGATAAGCTCAGCACAGCAACTTTACTAAGAAAAACGTTGGGTAGCCCTTGCGTCGCCCTCCCCACCAAAGTCTAGTTTTTGACTATTAATCTCGGCCTTAGGACACCTTTTCCTCTCTGTTGGGGGGTTCGTCGTGCAAATAGGATAGGACTACAAAAGGCCAGAACTTGCGTCTTCAGAGAATCAATGTTCGACAGCTCATCATAAGGCCCTAACCGCGGGGATTCCACCAGGTTGCTAGATTGGAACTCAACCACCTTCCGGATGAGAACTTTCTCCTTGCGGAAAGAAAAACGACTTTTTTAAACGCCAATTCCAAGTCGTGTGTGGGGTAGTTCCGTTCATGCGGCTTGAGCTGACGCATAAGCGATCACTCTGCCGTGTTGCATCAAAACCGCACCGAGTCCCGTAATGCAGGCGTCAGTGTATACCACAAAGTTCCCCTTGTCATCGGGTAGAGCCAAGACGGGCGCTGTAGTCAACCCATGCCTCAGTCGGTGGAAACTCAGCTCACACTTCTCATTCCACACGAAAGGCTCGTTCTTCCGAGTCAGCTTAGGCTTAGTCAATGGTTGAAATACCTACACAGGTTGCTTGCTGTTGCACTTTCCATGGATGCCAAGATTTTTGACTTCTTCCAGGCACCTATTGTAGAGGATTCATGGCGGGTCCGACCTCAACAGTCTCAAGAGATGAGACGGTTGGGCCTACTGTGGTAAATCTATGATTTGGTTGCAGGGAAGTCTCCTGCCTATTGTCCGCTGGTATTAGAAACTATAAATAGTTCCAGCACATGGGTTGGGGTTCAAGTCATACGCGGTAGTCAGCTGTCCTCGTTCTCCTCTTTTCATTGCCCTATTGAGTAAGGTTGCTTGCAATAGTTTGCTAAAATGTCGAGTCTCGGTTCCGTACTCTGGCCTTACAGCTGGAAAAGCCATCTTCTGAAGCAAAATGGGTCTTCTTGTGTTCGACGGTTGCTTGCAATTTCGAATCTCAGATGTGCCCTCGTTCCGGTCGGGATTACTACTTTCACCAAACTCATCGAACGTGCTACTGCGTTCGAGGAAGTGATCAAAGAGCAGAAAGCCTCGTTCCCACTTGTTGATTTCATTTATTTGCGGTGGAAACCTCTGAGCCAGGTCCTTGCTTTAGTACCTTGCTTGGGGGGAGGAGTGATCTATTGCAAGCAACCTATGGTTCTGACAACAGGCGTGCTCGGGACGAACCTATTCAGTACAATGTGGATCTTCAGGATACAGAGAAATGGCCTATAAAGCGACATCGTCTTGCTCGCTTTTGGTAGACTCGAGATAGACCAACTTCATCCAACTAGTTGATGCAGCCTGGCGATGAAGTCAGTTCTCGCTTTTGTCGTTCTCATCGGAGGCCGGGGCCGCTAGCGCTTGTCCCCCCAAAAAACCCCGGTTTAGAATCTTTGCACCAGATTGAGATAGCCATTTCGAATGAAGCATATCTCTCAACACTACCTTTTTGGGGCTAGCGGACCGAAAGACCACCTTGTTCGTCCGGCGTCTACCTATACATAGGGATAGGGATTGGCTGCAACATCGGTGTGTGGAGCGGGATGTAGTGCACTCCTGCTATTGATATCATTCGGCCACCCATCACCTTCGTCTCTATCTAAATATTCCTATGCAGTGATTGATAGAAACGATTCACAGACGGAGCCACGCCGCAGCCATATCCCGACCAAAATGTGCACGACACTAGAAAGGGAGGGTTTCACTAAGGCTACTATTTTCTGTTGGGTCGAGCAACCCTGTCTTGGTACTCGATCGAACTATCAATTCAATGCCGAACTATCTATCATTTTCTTCTTCTTTGATAGTTTTTTCCTTAACCTAAGTATAAGTGCAATTCCTAATGCCTTCGCTTCAACTGCTGGATAGCTGTTCTGTCAATCATGCTTTCAAAATAGGTGGGTGAAACTCCTGTTTCAAAGGCTCGGTCATAGATGAAACTCCAAATCCAGTCTTAGAATACTGGAGTTGGATGTTCCACTTTTAAGCGACTCCTCCTTTGGACGGTCAGCTACTTCTCCGATACACTCTTTACCTGCCTAAGCGTGGGCTTATTGACTCGGCCTAACGTACTAATAAAATAAGTACTTAGTAGGCGCTTGTCCTACCAGCTACCAGCTACCAGCTACCAGCTGTGGGCTCTTTCAAAAGGGGATGCTTGCCTTCATGATTATAGGAATAGGTCGCCAACTCAACACCTTGAAGGAAAGGGATGCGTGTCTTGAAGCCCTTCCACATCTCCCTCCTTGGCATTCCAACTGGGGCCATTGCCTGGATTCAGCAGAGAATCTAGAAAAATCAAAAAGGTCTAACCTCTTTCAACGGAAACTCTTGTCCACTGGATCAATCGATCTTGTTTACTAAGGTGCTCACCAAGCCAATCTTTACGAAAACGACTAATCTAATACAGTAGGCATTTCTCTTTATACTAGCCACGCTTCCGCACATGCCACACTTAGCTGAAAGTTTGGAGTCTTATGCTCCTTCCTTTTGTGACAAAAAAACTATGCCTTTTCATTTGAAAGAGGGGTGTTAAGCCAGGCCCTGTCTCTGATCTTCTCTTCCCTTATAGCACCAGTAGCGTAGGCATGTAACAAGTGTTCTTCTTTCCTGTCTGGGCTTACATAAAGATGCATTCCAGACATTTGGGA
The DNA here is from genome assembly GCA_035590515.1 of Trichilia minutiflora. Lineage (NCBI taxonomy): Eukaryota > Viridiplantae > Streptophyta > Magnoliopsida > Sapindales > Meliaceae > Trichilia > Trichilia minutiflora. Next base: position 30,429 of record JAVXUL010146725.1, read on the forward strand.
TATGCTCTCCATCGCTCAGGATGCTCCTTCTACTTCTACGAATAGAGTATTGGAAAACCTTCTCCATAGTTTCAGTTATTGCTAGGTCGAGACGAGATAGATTAGCGGATAGCTAGATAGGGAGTTTCTTCCTAACGACCCTCGAAAAGGAAAAGGTAGCTCGGTAATAAGCCCATGCATTAGTCAAAGCGGGATCGAGTTCGAGTAAGATCGAAACTTGCTTTCATCTCCCCCAGTCACTGGATTCCCGAAATAATAAGAAGAAGTGCTTGATCTTTATTCTTCCTCTTCCTGTTCATCAAGGGTCCAGTCTGCTCTCCTTCCGTCAAGTGAAAAGATTGGCTTGACCCGCCCGAAAGTGGTTTACATGGTTAAAGAAGAAATAGGGCTTTGACCGCTAAAAGCCCGCTCTTTTCTATTCCGAAAAAGGGGATTTGTGCAAACACAGGAAAGATCCAAGCAGCGGATAGGACCACAGCTGAGATTTACTCAACACCCGGAACAGTAAGAACTCATACTCCGTAACACCAACAGCGGCATTTGAACGAGTTGAAGCCCCGCCTTGCGTGTTAAACCGTCTCGAAAGGGAGTGAAGTGACTCATGGGTCACGAACGGTATAACAATAAGTTAAGTAAGGAGGGAATGAGCTATAGAGTGCCACCTTCAAAACAAGTAAGAAATGGAAGTGAAGCAAAGACAGATAGCCATGGGGTTGCGCTTCCATTTAGGAGCCCAATAGGAGATCAACGAAGAGAAAGAAAGAGAACAAGAAGCCAATAAAGAAAAGAATAACAAATGCCAAAGAAAGTACTTTCGATCAAGCCTTTCATCTCGAATTAATGAAGAAAAAGAAGAGAAGGCAGAAGATATGAAAGGAGCTATAAGTGCAAGAGAACTCCCCAGAGATGGACTTACGGGGCTAACCCTTCACAGCGAGGACCCCAATCCCATAGTAAGAGAACAGGCTCAGAAAGAGTTTCCAATTTTTCTAATGAACCAGGAGTTATTCCCGGAATGGTTATATTATATGCTTAACACATAGAAGTCGGACATAAATAAGGCAATTTCCCTCTAGTCTAGTGGAAATGAGAATAACATTCCTATACGCAATCGTACTTTTCGGCATCGTTTTCCACTATGATTAAGACGCCGAGAAGGGTTCTATCGGTTTCAGGGCAGTCACTCGTGGCCTCAAATAGGATTTTTCTTTTTGTCTAGGCCTTATCAAGAGAACCTTCCTTCTAAGTCGAGTGACTTACTACGCGATCTTGCTTACTATCCACTTAGAAAGAGAAGGTCTCAGTGTAGTCGGTGCCCTCTTTCAGAGTGAACCCCTTGGCGACAAGCCTGGCCTTGTATCTCTCAATCTTGCGCTAGAGGACTAAGTGAACTATGAATTTGTTGAATGAAAAATAGGCTAATAGGTCCACTGCACACTTACTCAAAATCTTTCCTCATTCGGTGCACACTGATTTAAGATAAGAGAACGGGTACCCCGTAGGAGATGACTTACAGCCAGAGCGGAATTCCAAACCAGATAGCTTTTTCCTTGTAGGAAAGGCTCGCCTATTTACTCCCGGCATACATACTTCTTCCTACTTGGCGATCGCGAAACTTTCTTAATATATTTGAGCTGAGGGAATGAAACTAGTGAAGTGAGTTTAGTTCTCCGTTCTAATTAGACTAAAATAGAAAGAAGTTGGTTCCTGAACAAGGTCCTACCTAGGCTTAGAGCTGGGGGAAAGACGGCTGAGATATTAAGCGGAAAGGGTAGCTTACTGACACAAAGACTCTCCTTTCCTCTTCGCCGTTGATTCCCAACTCTCCTTTACCCCTGCCTGAGTCTTTCCTCAGACAAATGAACTGGCTAAGAACACTCTTTCTCAGAGCGCTCCATTCAAGCTTTGTCTTCTTAGGTCTCAGGATGGTCTCTAAACACTTATCTAAAGTAGACTGAGATCTCTCTTTTCTTTATCTAAAGTATAGCTGACCTTCTCGTCTTATCTTTCGGGATGCGCATCCAAGAAAGAAACCAGAACGGGATTCACTGAGAAAGAAGGAAGGAATCGATTCAAGTGTTCCGAAAAGCACCTATCCGTGGGAGACAGAAGATGAATGGGGAGCCGACTAGAAGACAGAGAAAGGTGGGGCTTTGCTTTCTTTCAACTCCCTGCCAAAAACCGATTGCCAGAAAGCTGCTCGAAGGCTAAAAAACTTCCTCAAAAGGGTTCCTTCAGGCTGATCTGTGGGCATTAAAAGAAGTGGATCTACCGGCTAGTGGCGGATCTAAGTGGTTACCTATTGATCTTACCTTTTTTGATCTTAGATGTCCATTCAATCGGAATGGATATTTTTCGAGATCCCACTTCTCTTCCTTCAAGTCCCACATCTGATTCAATAGGACCGGTTATGAACCCAAGAGCTTTTCTTTCAACAAGAACGTCTAGGACCGGAGCGTCTATTGCTAACACTGCTTATTCAACAGCGGATAGGCTTACACCAACAACAGCTACTCTTTCTTCTCTCTTTCACTCCTTCAAGGTCAAGGCCTATTTAAATTAAAGCTAAGAAGACTCCTTTCAATTTCAAGGTTATCCTTGTCCTTCCCTTCTTCGGGATAGTTAGTTAATTCTCTTCTTCGATTAGGGCAAGCATAAGGAATGCTTCTAACCTAACCCTACTAGCATAGCCGGTTTCAGGCCAAGAACTCTTTGCCCAAGAAGGCTGGTTGTAGATCAGAGAAAGAGGAGCATCCAATGAAGACCTACGGGAGCACTTTCTTCATCCTACTAACAATATCGTAAGAGAAGAAAGCCACTTTTTACGCCCTTGGTCGACCAAGTTCCGTCTTCCTGAATTGGGATAGTAAGCTTTAAGAAAAGATGGATTAGCAATTTTTTTTCAGACCTTAGTAGACATGACGGAGTATAAACCAACTGTGGTATCTAGTATTACAGCCCATATGATCACTACTATTAAGTTAAATGGTAGAAATTCTCATACGTGGGCCCAATCAGTCCGCGCCTTTTTTCGTGGACACGGAAGACTTAAGTTACTCACCGAAGATCCTCCAGCACAAACTGATCCTACATTTGATGAGTGGGATCAAGTTGATTCCCAATTATTGAATTTGTTATGGAATTCTATGGAGCCTGATATTGTTGGATTGTGTTCCTCATTGAAAACATGCAAAGAAGTGTGGAGTTATTTGGCTTTTCTGTATGCCTCTAATGAAGTACGACTGTTTGAGGTGTTCTCCAATTTCTTTAGTCTTCAACAGGGGGGAGAAGAATATGTAAGAGTATTATGGAATGATTAAGACATCCCTAGATGAATTCAACGAAGTAATGCCCTTCTCTCCAGATCCAAAAGAAGTACAGAAACAACGGGATAAACTGGCTGTCATCAAATTGTTACATGGTCTTCGTCCAGAGTTTGAGCCTCTTCGCTCTCAGATTTTGGGTTCCTCCACTTTACCGACATTACAGGAGTTATATCCTCGGTTGCAGCGGGTTGTATCCTCTACTACAGAATCTATTCCGGCTTCAGGATTGGTTAGTCAGTCGACAGGTAATGGTGGTCGTGGTACTGGTGGCCGAGGTGGTCGTGGTCGAGGTCGAGGGAATCAACAGTTATGGTGTGATAAGTGTAATCGGACAGGCCACACTAGGGAGAAATGCTTTTTCTGTGATTATTGTAAACGTTCCGGTCACACGCGAGATAAGTGTTGGCAGCTTCACGGACGCCCTCCTAAGGTTGTGAATGTTGCAGAATCTGAAGCAACTCCAGGCCCAAGTATGGATGGTGGTTCGAAAGTGAATTCTACCCATCCCGGTCAATCAGTAACTTTGTCCGGAGATGAATATGCCAAGTTTCTCCAATATCAGACTGCATTACAGGCACAAACCCCGTCCACTTCCTTGGTCCAAACAGGTAATCCTACCACTTGTCTTACTACAACTACCCCTTCTTCTTCCTGGATAGTTGACTCTGGGGCTACAGATCATATGTCAGGTACTCCGTCTCTCCTCTCTCGATATTCTCCTGCTCGATCTAATTCTCGTATTACTGTGGCTAACGGTTCTACCACCTCTATTCAAGGTGTTGGTACTGCTAGTCCTACAGCTACTATGGAGTTACCATCTGTACTTTATGTTCCCAATCTCAGTTTTAATCTATTATCTGTGAGCAAACTTACCTCTCAACATAATTGTTCAGTAACATTTTTTCCACACTCTTTTGTTGTTCAGGATATGGAGACGAAGAAGACGATTGGTGGAGGGTTTGAGTCAAAAGGCCTATATTATCTGAGCTCTTCCGTTCCTCAGTCTGTTGCATGTGCTGCTACTTCTGTAACACCACTGGAGATCCACAGTCGCCTTGGTCATCCTTCTTTAGCCCGCTTAAAAATTTTGTGTCCGTCTCTTCAGTCTTTAGAAAAATTAGAATGTGAGTCTTGCCAGTTAGGCAAACAGAGTCGTGTTTCATTTGTTCCCAGACTTGAGAAACGGGCTTCCGCCCCATTTGCTTTGGTTCACTCTGATGTTTGGGGTCCTACTCGGGTACCCTCTAGTGCAGGTTTTCGGGATTTTGTTATTTTTGTGGATGATTATTCCAGAATGACTTGGCTTTATTTAATAAAAGATAGATCTGAAATATTTCGTTGTTTCTGTATGTTTCATGCTGAAGTGACAAATCAGTTTAATATGTCCATTAAGACTCTTCGCACAGATAATGCTAAAGAGTACATGTCTAACTCTCTCGAGTCTTTTCTTCAAACACATGGCATCCTTCATCAAACATCGTGTGCATATACTCCTCAGCAAAATGGTGTTGCTGAAAGGAAAAATCGACATCTCATTGAAGTGGCCCGTACTTTACTGCTCCATATGCATCTTCCAAAAACATTTTGGGCTGATGCAGTGTTAACTGCATGTTATCTCATTAATCGCATGCCATCCTCCTTGCTACACAATAGTACTCCATTCTCTGTCCTATTTCCTAAGTCTCGGGATACTGAGATCCCAGCAGATCCTTCCCTGCCTCTGCCAAATGTTCTGCCCTCTCCTGTGTCTTTGCCTCTATCTCCAGCTCCAGTGGAACCTTCACCTACCTCAGATATATCAGCGGTTCCTATTCAAAAACCATTGCAGGTTTACTCTCGGCGGCGTCCAATCTCTTCCTCCATTCCTAATGACTCAAGTCCTCCTTCAACGGCTTCTCCGGCTCCAGATCCATCTCTTGAATTGCCCATTGCCGTCCGTAAAGGTACTCGTTCTTGTACTGATCGCCCTCTTTCATACTCTATGCCTTCTAGTACTAAACACCCAGTGTCTAATGTTGTGGACTATTCTCATTTGTCTTCGTCTTATGCATCTTTTATTGCTTCATTATCGTCTGTTTCTATCCCTAACCATGTGTCAGAAGCTCTCTCTCATCCTGGTTGGACTAAGGCTATGGCCGAGGAAATGTCTGCTATGCAGGATAATGGTACTTGGGAGCTTGTTTCTCTTCCTCCTGGAAAGACTGCCGTAGGGTGTCGTTGGGTTTATGCTGTCAAAATGGCTCCTGATGGTTCTGTTGATCGTTTAAAAGCTCGGCTAGTTGCAAAGGGCTACACTCAGATATATGGACTGGATTATTTTGACACTTTCTCTCCAGTTGCTAAAATGACATCGGTCCGCCTCCTCATTGCCCTTGCTGCATCTTATAATTGGCCACTTCTTCAGTTGGATATCAAAAATGCATTTCTTCATGGCGACCTTAATGAGGAAGTTTATATGGAGCAACCCCCAGGGTTTGTTGCTCAAGGGGAGAATGCTCGACTAGTTTGTCGCCTAAAGAAATCCATCTATGGCTTGAAACAGTCTCCCAGAGCTTGGTTTGGCCGTTTTAGTACTGCTCTATGTGAGTTTGGCATGAAGAGATGTACTATGGATTATTCTGTATTTTATTATCAGTCTCCGACCTCAGGAAAACGTATATTGCTACTTGTTTATGTTGATGATATTATTATTACAGGAGATGATTCTGAGAGTATTTCTCAGTTGAAGGCCTTTCTGCACAAAACTTTCCATACGAAGGATCTGGGTAGCCTCAAATATTTTCTGGGTATTGAAATTGCCAGGTCTAAGCGTGGTATCTACCTGTCTCAGAGGAAGTATGTTCTGGACTTGTTAACTGAGACAGGTATGAGTGGAGCTAAACCTATGGACTCTCCTATGGATATAAATGTCAAGCTTTTACGGGATCAGGGGGAGAAGTTCAAAGATGTAGAACGATATCGGAGGCTAGTGGGTAAACTTAATTATTTGATGGTGACTCGCCCAGATATATCATTTGCTGTGAGCGTGGTAAGTCAGTTCCTAAACTCACCATGTATCAGCCACTGGGAGGCAGTTGTTCATATTCTTCGCTATTTGAAGAAAGCTCCAGGGAAAGGAATTCTGTATTCTAATCATCGTCATCAGAGGATTGTGGGCTTCACTGATGCAGATTGGGCTGGTTCTCCCGATGATCGTCGGTCTACTTCGGGATATTGTATCTTTGTGGGGGATAATTTAGTTTCCTGGAAAAGTAAAAAACAATCTGTGGTGGCGCGATCTAGTGCAGAATCTGAATACAGAGCAATGGCGTATACTACGTGTGAGCTCATTTGGATCAAAAATCTATTGGAGGAAATTGGTTTCAATCAGTCTGATCCAATGGAACAACTATGTGATAATCAGGCAGCCATACACATTGCCTCAAATCCGGTCTTTCATGAGCGTACAAAACACATTGAGGTAGATTGTCATTTTATCCGGGAGAAACTTCTTGGGAAGGAACTGGTGACATCATATACAAGATCAGAAGACCAATTGGCCGATCTGTTTACTAAATCTCTGCGAGGAACCAGAATAGAGTCTATTTGTAACAAGCTGGGCACATATGACATATATGGTCCAGCTTGAGGGGGAGTGTTGGAAATAGATTTCTATTAATTCTATATATGCTAAGTTTAGATTAGGAATAATTTGGAATAATTGCTTTCCTTATATGTGTGGATTTGGGACTATATATTTATGGTCTTGGTTGTATTAAAGAAATAAGAAACATTGCAATTCTCTCCCAAAATCTCTTTTTTCCTCTCTTTCACACTTTGAATCCCTATCTTTTAGAGACTAAGGTGGAGTGGAGGAACTAGTCAAGTCAGTCCCACATTTTCATTAGAAATAGAAGCCCTTCTTTTCTCTTAGCCATATGGGGACGATCAGTCAAATCCAAAGTGAGTCTTTGAAGACCCCTCAAAAGGTTTGATCAGAAATCCAACCCGGGTAAGGGCTGAATGCCAACCAGTTCTCAATAATAAGAAGAAGGTGGTGAGATGCCTAGGAAGGGAGTTTCTTCTGAGCCTTATTGACTTGCGCCTGTGTGAAGCCTTTCTATACTTACTTCGCTACATGGCTTCGCCCACTTCCTTCTCTGGATTACAGCCTGCTTAGCTGCCCCTCAGCTGGTGGCATATTTGAGAATCGAGGTGCTAAAAGAACGTAGGAATAGAGGGGGGACCTATCCTCTAGCACAAGACAGCAAAGTCAAAACACCTTCTTACTATTAGTGGGATTAGGGGGAACTACTTACCATTCCATTCATAAGGATAACTCCGAGCTAGAGGTCTATGCCCTTAACCACATACAGGCCCAACATGCATTCAAAAAAGAAAATATATAGAATTCTAAGTATAGGTCCAACTAAGCGTGGCGAGTCCATATCGAGCCTGCGGATCTTGCTTAAGAAGTCAGAGATTTCCCTTTCTCTAGGGCAAAAAAGAGTAGTGAAACTTTAGTGGCAACTTCCCCAGCCAAAAAGAATCGCCGTGAAGAAGATTGAGGAGACCCTACTTGCTTGTTCTGGCCTTGCCATCGAAAATGGAGTGAAACCTTCACTCGGAACAATAGAAATATAGGAAGGATGATGTAGGAAATCCTAATGGAAGGCCGCCCCTCCAACTCTCTCCCGAGATCTTGAGAATGGATCAATCAAATCCTCAGCAAGCAGTCCTACCACTCAATCCTCATGCGGAAGAAGAAACTCCCTTAACAACAAAGGGGAAAGATTTGGTGTGATGTTCATGAAGCCATCGAATTTCCGGCACTGGACATTTCATTTACAGAGCTAACTATCGTTAGTTGTTGTCAAAAGCGCCTTAGCCTATCTATAGAGAGAGGGGCTTCTTATCTATCTTTACCTAGAGAAAACTCCCTCATGCGGATCTCAAATCGCCCAGGTCCCAACCTTTATCCTTTACCATCCTTCCTATGTGGATTCCACTTTGCGCTGGGAGTGAATCTGGCTCAAAATCTGGAAGATCTATATGGGTAAGCAAAGCATCTCATCTACAGTTGGCCACCGCCCATGTTCAAGGCATCTTAAAAAAAGAAAGCTTGCTTGCTATGAGGTGCCCCAGCCTTTTCTTTTCTTATTAGTTGCAGGCCTCTCATCCTTATCCGTCGGGGAGTCTCACACCGAGATCTAATCCTGCTTTCGTTGGTTATCTTCGACTGATGGGTGTGGTTCATTCTCACGAGAGTCGCCCACGTCCAATGACTCTTTGAAAGCGCTACGCCCCTTTACTGTTAGGAATAACATACTTTTGATATTCGTGTCGTGGATCGGCGAATAATAAATGTTAAAAAGGAGTCTCAGGATCCGGGTTCTCTTGAAACAAAATATCCGGATCCCTCAGCATCAGGCGATGTCTCAGTATCATCGTTATCTACCTTTTAAAAACACTAGTCAAGGGCAATTCACCGGAAGAGCGCTTCCCGACTCCGGGATCTCTAAGAAGCAGCATCTGTATCATTCGACCACTTAGCCCCCTCGGTAGACTAGGGACGCTCACTGCTCCGGCTAAGGAAAGGAAGAGACTAACGAAAGAGAAAGACGTAGTCACACGAGCGGACGAGACAGCTACTCACAGCTCGTATACGAAAGAGAGGAATGGTTCGCTTTAACGGCCCGAGCGGAGTGACCTCTGGTTGTTAAGGTTAGGTGCTGTTAGTTGGTCAAGTTTTTCATTGCATAATTGTCATCATGGAATTTGTTAATGGAATTCTATGGGCTTGCACGATACCGGCCGTCGGATTTGACTATAGATATCACCCATGAACCAGAAAGCATTGGCTCGCGGTGAGCACTCGACAGCTCAGGGAGTCGTATACAGTAAAGAAAGAAGGGCCGTAACCAAGACAAGATAGAAAAAGAAAAGAATCTTGAATAGAAGCACATGTCGCTGAGTCCACGTCCTCACCCATATTCATGTCAGTCCACACCTTAACCCATAGAAGCAACTGTAGAAAAATCCTATACTCTTTCGCCCTCGAAGCCAAAGCCGACTAAACGGCCGAGAGAAAGATAAGTACGAGATGACCCTTAGCTTAGCCCGATAACCCGGTCTAACATCCCGACCCCCTATAGCTCTCTACACACAACAGCATTCACCAACTGCCCGTAGAGAATAATTTTCCTTTACCGGGGAGTGAATTCGGTTCCCCGGTGGCAGGTTGCTTACAGGCGGTTTTCAAAATCCAGGGGAGGGAGGCGGATAAAGAATATGGGAGGACAGACAGGCTGACGGTTTGGCTGGCGGTCTCTTTGCTCCTGGCGTGGCGGCCCGTCCCGTCCCCTTTCGTGTGCTGTACCGTCCGCTCTGTTTGAGCGCGTTGCTAGGGCCAGTGTGCTTCGCAAGTTTTCGTTCTGCCGTGCCTGCCTTGTGCACAACACCGCTCGGCCGATTCTACTAGGGACACTGGACTGACGGACGGAATTGACGGACTAGTCCTGGGAGTGAAAACCGTATCTAGGTGTTCCGGAGAGGGAGTTGCGACAGAGGATTCTTTCTATTAGGGAAATCCACCCAAAGATCAATGCCTGCTCGTCAAAATGTCCGACAAAGATCTGCGATGATCGAGCGTGATTTGATGATTATGAGTCCTAGTTGCCCAGCGGCCCTGTTTTGCTATTGTCCAGCGAACCAAGGGATTTGCCCGATCCGAACCGAGCAGAGCAAGGGACCACTCGAGACGAGCCTAATAACCGAACGCGGAGATCTCTTGTATACGACGGGAGCGAGCCGAGTAGTCTACACTAGAATCAACCTTGTGCAGTAGGCCTCCACGGGGAAATCATATTCCACTACCACCGCTGGGGCGACTCCATCCCGGCCAGAGGACTACCTGACCGGTGAATCAAGTTAAGCCACTAAATTCAAGAATTCCAATTGTTCAATGAACAGCTCAACAATCTCCTTCAAACAATCAATGCAATCTCACTCAATCAAGAAAGTCCACGGTTCCCATCGTACGTAGTCACGAGATACTCGACTTTGATGAAATCAAGAGATGAAATGGTCCCAATGAATTGTCATTCAACGCGAGGTCTTCCTCCTCTTGATGAAAGACAGTAGGAAGTGGAGGCTACACCCATCAATCAAGCAATTCCATCGAAGGTAATCAATAAATTCGTAGGACCGGTGGGTTGAACCGACTAGGGCCATGGGAGATCGATGGGATTACCCGGCTCGAGCCAAGTGCTATACTTGTCCGCTGCCCCTGTTCCAAAGCATTGAAAGAAGAACACAACGGGAGTAGTAGCCCTATACTTAGTAGACTGACTCCCTTTCTTTATGCCCTCCACTCATACTGGGCAAGGAAAGACTAATCGATAGTACTACCGATGGCAGGGAGAGCAGACTGATGAGGCAGGATGTGAGACCGAGCTATGGCGCGTTCCAGTGTTCACTCGACATGAGTAAATAGCCTTTGTACCTTTTCTTTGTCCATGCGTATCTTCCCGTCCCGTGTCCAAGGAAGCACACTTCTGTTTGTGCAAAGCTACATTTCTCCTTTTTCACATAGAGTAGGGTGCCTTAGGACCCGGAAGACTTTAGATGCACAACATGATCTTCCGTGCACGAAGTCATCTAGGTACACTACTACAAATTGATCCAATCGGGTGGTAAGATCTATATCAATGTGCCGGATGCCTCATAGAAACTCATTTCTATAGTAGTAGCTATCCTGACTTGAAGAACTTGGTTGTAGCTGCTCAGTATCGATATGTTCAGATCCACCTGGCAGACGGAGCCTCTCCAACCTATTAAGCGACATCCTCTAGCCAATTCATCACTCTGGAGGACAGCACTGGCTACCCGTCTTAGCCAACTCAGTCACTCTTTCTGAACAGCTTAGCTCCTCGCCCACCCCAAAAGGAAGGCATTTCGGCACTAAAGTACGAGTCCGATCAAGGCAAAACTCCCCCTTCGGTCGACTTAGCTTGAGCTCTTCGACATTCTATTTTCGGTGCCATTCCCCGTTGAAGAGATAGTGGTGCTTGGATGGCAGGCTTTCACCCGTTCACTCATTCGATGGAAATAGCGTTGAAAGGTGAAAGCCGTACCCTTGTCGCGAAGGAAGGCCGCTTCATAGCTCAGGGGTGCTCCCACTCCTGGATACTAAATCTAATGATCGCCCCTACACCTTGTTGAGGATTCCGAGCCTTCGCTCGTCCCTGAGTCGTAAGCAATCTGATTCGCTAATTCTTTTCTTCCCGTAGTTGGAGCTCTTACCGGACCGAGAGCCAGTGCTTCGGCCTTCCTTTTCAGTCAGATCAGCTCCCCGGAGCTTAGAAAGAGGAGTACATCAAGTAGTCTGGTTTGGTATGAAAGAAAAGTCTTGGATAAGCTGCAGTCGTCCGGACACTCGGTTAGCTTCTTTCTGATTTGATCTATCAAGGGATTACTGTTAGCACCGGATTGGGAAATATCATCAGAGGTGGTGAGACTAGTGCCTTTTTTATTTTTCTTTCTTTCATAAAAAAAGATTTCGTATAAGAGTTGTTAGAATGCAAAGAAGATAAAGAAAAAGGTGTTTTGGATTGGTGCTATCTTTTCATTTCGATATAGTATCACATATAGCCGCCTGCCCATCAGCGGAATCCTCTTATAGAAATGACTTTTAACTGGGAACCGAAAGTGGTTTATTTGCTTCCTGCGAGGACCTTTGCCTTTAAGTCAACTCTGAGCTTTCAGCTCAAAAAACCATATACAGTCCCGGATCACCGAGCTATCGTCTTAGACCTATCATACGAGTCTGAGGTTAGAAGACGACCGTGCCATGATAGAACATAAAAAGAGGAAGCAAGTGCCCTCGTGAAGCTAAGATCAGAATTAGGTACCAATTCCATGGGCTGAGTGTCGTAGGTTCAAACCTATGAATCTCACCCGGCAGGAGAGTCTCCAAGTCGAAGTGAAAACGGACGACTAACTTGTTGTTAGAGCTTTCTAGGCCAACATTTGGCTAGATCCGCACTCACCGGTAGCTCAATCAAATAGCCAACCTGAGACAGCAGGAAGAGGGGAGGAAAGATGAGATAGAAACTTGGAAGATCGATGCGTCGTCTTAAGTTAAAGAGTAGGAGATAGAATGGCCGTGGTCACTCGCCTCTATCTATGTTCTAAGTGGTGACAAGTCTTACGCCTATTTTCGAAACCACAAGGAAGAAGGGAACTCTCCAGAGAATTGGCTCTTTGAGAATCGGGGGTGAGATTGACGGTTCGAGGTCGGATTCAATTTATGGTTAAATGAACGATTGGCGAAGTCGGCATCTAAATATGAAGAGAAAAAGGAGTCAGTAGCATCGAAATCAGAAAGGACATCGCCAGCAAGGTCATCAGCTGGTGCGGACGGATTCGCTTCGAGAAAGGGATGCAGCTTTGCTAATGTTACTGTCAGAAAAGCCGGAAGGAACCTCAAGCGGGGAAGTAAGACCGCTTCGCTCCCCAGATCGGTCGATTCAACAATAGCGGGTTCGCTTAAAGATAAAGAGAAGAGCGCTGATTCCGCATCAACAGGGAATCCCGCATCTGAGTCTGAGAAGTCAAGTCAGAAGTGGTGTACCTAGGCTAGAGTTCCTGCTTCCCGGCAGCCATCCTGACTGTCCATTATTAAAGCAATCCTCACGGATCCTCGCGCAAAGAAGGAAAGGAACGGATTGAGCAAGAGGGTCCGAAGGAGTGGTAGCGTCGTCTGATGTAGGAGCTGGTAGAGCAAGGAGCCACTCTTTTCCTCCATTTCAATGGATTTTGCCCACAAGGATTGAATCCCTTTCACTAGAGTGAGGGTCAAGTCATTTCACTTCGACTTCCTTGAATCCGAATCCTCATCCGGGTACGGGGGTGCCATCACAATGTCAGCTTCCTTGGCCGGTTCTTCGTTAAGACAAGCATGGAATCAAGGAGGAGTTTTTTTGGTATACAGAACTGAAAGGGCTTGAGTGCTCGCGTCAAGGTCTTATTGGCAGCGGTCGAATCCTTTGATCATTTATCAAGGGCTGTCGGTAAAACCAATTCCATTTTTCTACTCAATGCGCTATGTGATACGGCTTTCTAGCCATATACCAATGAAATCAAATTTGATTCAAACACTCCCTCGCGCGGATTCTCGTGGCTTTGTTCCCTTCCATGTGCTTTGATCTAGAATCTCGTACTAAAGATTAGTGCTGTCCTGGGGTTCGAGTGAAAAAGGGTGCTTTCGAGCAAGCTCAAAATAAAAGATGGAGCTGGTCATTTGCCCGTGACCTATGCCGCGGTTGGCGTTGAAACATGGTTGGCGTTGAAACATGTACCATTTCCAACCTCTCAAAGGATTACTCAGCCCCTTGCCGTCCGATTGACTTTGTGTTTCATGGAAGGGAAAAGAAGAAGTCGGTTCAAGCTCAGTGGTGTAGCGAAGTCTAATTTAAGGAAAAGATAGACTGATTTACCGGAGGGAGGTAAGGGCAAAGGGTCTTTCCTGGATCAATCGGTCTGAGGTCATCCTTCCCTGGAATTGTAAATATGTTCTCTTGCCTACTCGGGGGTTGCTTGCTTTTCTTAAGCCAATTGCATTCCGGTCTCATTCCTGTCTTTGGCTTTAAAGCAGGCCAAGCAGTTGCTTTGAATCGGATATTCGGTTTTCAACTCATAAAAGGGTTCTGGCGGAATCAAAGAGCTTGCTTTACTTTACACACAAATCAATTTTTGAGAGGTTATGCCCCTTCCTGGCCAAGGCAACCACGCTTCCTCAATTCAAGTATTCTCGTTGGTTTTGAATCTAAGCATTCAATGGTTGGTGCAAGATCAGCTGCGAGTGCTCACATCCGGTCTTATTGAGAATCCACTCTTTGAGGCTGGTTAAGGATAGAATAGGCTGCAAGTGATAGAATACACTGCAAAAAAAGAAATCCCGGTCAGTTCCATCGACTTGCCTTCAAACCCTGCCTAAGAGAAGTAAAAGCAAGAGTGAAAGCTTTTCAAAATAGAGTAGCGAGCCTTCCGGTCCGAAGGAGAAAACCTTTATTTGTTATGGAAAGGGGTGCCTAATACGGAGTTTATGAGATAGAAAAGTTTCGAAAGGAACCCCACTCCCTAAGGAAAAAGGATCGAAGACTTTTGTGATTTCGCCCATAGTCTTTCTTGATCTTCGATCGTGTACTAGCATAGCCCCTTGAGGTCTCTGAAAGAGTACTATGTCCGTGAGGGGTCCATTCCAATCCGTCGTTTGAAAAGTAAACTCCTAAGAGCAGTCCGAGCCCGAGCCTTACATTCCGCTCATTCCGCTTTTATTCCACCCGCATTGATAATAGGATAGTGGTCTAAGCCGGCTGTTAGTGCACCTTCTCTTCCGCAGCTAGTTAAAACTACCCTTCTCCTCGACTCGGGATAAGAAGGAAGATGGAGTTTCTGTTCTTTCAGGTTCACGCACCATAGGCTAAGTCCGCTAGTCTTGCATTCATTCCGTCTGGTTCATCAGAGCAGCTAGAGCCCTATCCCTCGCCCACGGGGGTGTAACAGGGAATACAATACCAAAAGAATCACTATTCGATAAGCCAACAACGGATCAAACTCCAGAACAAGCCAAGCAAACTCCAGCCCGGGAGACTACGGCCAAGCACAGGATACGGAGTTTTATAGTATCTCTTATCGTAGTACGAGATCCTTGATTTGCAACATCAGTCTCTCTCCGGGGAGCCCTCCGCTGACCGAACCCACTGTTATGAAGGCAAGCAAGCACAATGGAGTAGGGCTTCCAAGTGCGTAGTCTCTTTCCAAGCTCTGATAAGCGAGTCAAGCTTTCTCAGGAACAAGTCGACTAAGGCGATGGGGCATATCCGATCTTCCAATCGTTGATCTAGTTGAAAATGAGCAAATGACATTTCTCTGTAAATAAGGAAGGAAAGGCTAGTCCTACTGACACTGAACTGGGGCCTCGGCTGAACCTTCTGAGGCCGTGACGACTTTCCGCAGGTCTCTCGTCGAAATGAGAAGCTAGCGAAAGAGCGGTTGGTGTGCAGTCAACCACGTCGAACCTCACTCTGTTCCCTTAATTAGTAATTATGAATTATTAAGATTTCTCTTTTATTAGGTGAATCAGGTTTTCTGTGTAATCTGAGGAGATTCCTTTCCCCTTAATATAGTAGAGTGATTATATAGGGATCGAACTAGCTTTGCGCCACCCTATCCCGGTGCCAAAAAGGAGTCCCCAGCAGTACCGACTGTTGTTTCTTCGGCAGCAGCAGTCACCTCAAGTTCGCTCGAAGTCGTCGCGAGCCCGGAGTTGGAAGCTTCAAGACAGTCACTCCTTAGTATTAGTAGCTCGTTGCTACAACCTCTCTTTGGCTCGCCCCTATCTCATAAGGGGCTTACTCACCTCACTCGCTCTTGTTCAGTAGCGCTTTCTTCATTCTTTAGATAGCAGCGCGAGAGCTCTGAACTTTCATTCAGGTCGTTAGCTCCAGTCGAATCGCGAGCAAAGCTCGACACTGCTAGCGAAGCTCTACGACAGAGCATTTCCATTATTTCCATTATAGAACCAACTGCTCTCCCTCTTTCCGGCGCTCCGTGGGCTTCCCTGACCCCAACTTCAATTCAATCACTGACTTCATATAGTTGTATGGGAGTTTCCTTCTTCCCTTCCACTTGGGTACCCTTTAACAATATCAAAAGTTGGTGGGGATTCCCATCGACTAGATAGGCTCTTTAACAGAGAGGTTGGGCTAAAAGACAGAGGCGACTTGGTAGTATGCTCCGGAGGGCGGGATTGATAGCTTGACCTGAGTGGATTAGTCACAGCGACCCGTGGAGAGGCGGTGTCGAGTCCATGCAGACTCTAAATTCGTCTAGCGCTTCAAACCATATTGGATCACTAGATAAAGAGCGAGTGATCACCCATGAGGAGATGGGCATTGTCTAAAGTTCTAAGAAGTTGAAAGAACGTTTTCACCATGTCCTTTACAAGCTTTTACACGAAGCAATGAATGAGTTGCTCGAGGGCATTCATCCGCCTTTTCAGTCTTTCAACCCGCCTAACATTAAAGTCAAGCCTTTTTCTTCATTGTTCAAGCTAAAGCCTACTTTTCTTTCAAGTCCTGAAAACTCCTTCTTTCGGGGTCTTCCCGCAACCTGGTAAACACCTTTCTCAAATGCACTGAATGCTCTTCCAAACTAGAGCTGTAAATGACAATATCGTCGAGATGGACCACAACTAAATTTGCCATAGAGTCTCGGAGTACCTGATTCATTAGCGTACAAAAGGTTGCCGGCGCGTTGGTCAAGCCAAACGACAAGGAACTCATAAGCTCCATACCTCGTGACACAAGTCGTCTTTGATTCATCCCCCTCCGCAATCCTGACTTGCCAGTACCCCGATCGGAGATCCAACTTAGTAAAAACTCTTGCCTTGCTAAGCTGATCAAAACAGTCGGCGACAAGCGGAATGGGATAGTTGTTCCGAATGGTCACCGCATAAGTGTCAGGGTAGTTCATTAGTGCTCTCTCGAGGAGGTTATGTAAGAAAGAATAAGTCCCCACTCATCGAAAAAGAAGGTAGGAGAAAGGTTACAGATCCAGCTAAGATCAAGAGCATTCTTTCGTTTCGGGTGAGCTCTAAGAGACCTGTCAATCTTCCTATTCATACATCTAGCATAGTATTGTTTACCGGGGAGCGCGGGCGAAGGGAGAGACCAATAGCTGCACCAAACGAGAGTGCCCCCTTACCAAAACGAGAGTCAATTTCCTTCCGACCATGCTTCCGTCTCCCCTTCCGGTCATCAAGGAAGAACTCGAACAAGAGCTCAAAGGCATTCTTCTTTTTGTTGGTTCATAGTCTTTTTACTTTATGTTTCGTAGTTGCCTAGAAATCTCTTAATAGAATAAATCATTTGAATTCGAGGCCAACCAAGCAGCTTTTTCAAATCTAAATCACGTATCTCAGATAGTGGCTACGCGCTCATTCACCTGAAATGCTATCCGATAAAGTCCGATTCTTGTCTAATCGTCCATCTTCTTATTCAATTCCTTAACCTCTTGCAAAGTGGGGATTCCTTAACCTATTGGGGGAGAGGCCCTTCGTCTTTCAACTATGTTTAGACTCGCTGAAGCGCAGCAACTTCGGTTCGGAATGAAATCTCATGTTCTAGCTCCCTTGGGCAAGCAGTGGATGGAACTCATGGGCATTCATAGCCTCCTTCTTAGGACCTCGGATTCCTCATCTCATTAAGGGGATGCCGATTCTAACTACTACACTGGCTTTCTTGCTTCCTTTGCTCGCGCCTCTGTCATCGAATGCGAGACCCGATTCTATTATTCGTTCTTTGCCTTCAAAGCCGGCCTTTCAAGGGCTAGTCAACGGATGGACTGACATGAACTTCTCTCCAAAGACCCTCTTTTTGTCCATCCATTCCTAAATCCAATCTCAATCCTTACATTTGACCTCGTCCTACTAAAGTAAACTCTCTATTCCGCACCGAGAATTTCTATCCTACTGCTGCAGTCCCGCTCAAAGAAAAGAGGATTCAGCCCGTACCACGCTGGCTTCCTACGTCGAGGCTACTTTGCTGCCCCAATATCCCCCTTGTGGTTGAGGTTGGGCAAGCCAGCTATCCTTGCTACCTGTATGATCAAGGTTGTAATCCCGAATATGCTTTAATCCCCAGTCAACCGAATATGGACTTCTTTGTTCAATAAAAGAGAGAAGGATCACCGACTCTTCTTGAAAGCTTTGCTTTTTCTCTTCAACCTTGCTTCCGTCTTTTCTTTTTACTTGAGCTTCTGTTATCCGGTCTTTCATAAGGAAAGAGTTGCGCCCTGCTAACATAAAAGAGGGATCCGGGACATCTATCTAAGTCAAAAAGTCCTCTCCAAGAAAGTTCTTTGTTGTGAAGTCTTGGTATGCGGTATTGTCCAAGTCTTTGATTACTTGACTGGACGTACCTATTCTCGTAATTGATAGATAGAAAGCTTTAGGAAAAGAGAACCCGTTTCTTTTAGTTTTCTTAAAGGGAAAGCTTCTCCCCGCTATCGAGTCGAGTGTGATAAAGCCAAGTTTTCAGCAAGTTTGATTGGATGTGCCAGTAGGAAGACTGTGATCGGTCCTTCCTCGATGGCTCTGATGCCCATCCCCCGCTGCAGCCTGATCCATCTTCTCATAAACCTCCCTGCTGTGCCCCTCAATCCCATATATACTACTTAGTCAAGTCCTTCCCTATCTTATAAGATAAGAAGCCCTCCCTCTAATCCACTTCTTCTCCGGGTATATAAAGAAAGCTAAGAAAGGATTCTAACCAAGATGCGACATCTGGAACTGGACGAGCCACGTCATTTGAATGAAGGCAGGCCCAACACAACGGAAAAGGGAATAAGGGACGTATTAAACTTGAAAAAGCGGATAATAGCCCTGGAACCAATCAACCTGCTTCGACCGATAGAGCTAAACCCAACTAAGGGCTTTGAATCACGAGTTGACGACTAAGTTTTTAATAATCCTCGAATCGCGGGATAAACAAGCCGTAACGATGGGGAATCCGTCTCCGCATTCATTGATCTAGAACAAATGTGCGTGACCTACTACCTCACATATGCAATGAATTACTAATCACTGCTTATCCCCCCAAAACTTCTGCATTTAGTAGTCGTGGAAGAGTTTGACAACCAGCACTACGCTTGGCTTGGGGACCAAATAGCAGGTAAAAGTGGAAGAGGTAGAGGTACAAGTGAGTCAGTGCCCGCACGTAGGGACAAGATTACAAAAGATCTCGACACAAAAAAGAAAGAGCGAATCGGTCAAAGCAATTTCCCTAAGTAGCTGGGGTTAAGTTGTCTTCCCTAAACGAGGTCAACCCACCATTGGATGGTCGTGAGATTCGGAGCCCAACCAAAACATCTTCCCAAAGCTAACCCCCTACTGCTCTGGGGCTGAAAAACTATACAAAACTCTCACAATCCAAGGGTCTGCAAGAAAAGTCCTTTAGTGACAGTAGAAATTTGTCTAAAAGGTCAATGGTTAAAGTTCCGAGGAGGACGGATAGTCCATAGTCGAAGCCCAACATGACTCTTTGACAGTTCAGCTCAGTCCTATATTCCTCCGACCTGAACCAAATTCAAGGAATGGTTGACGCTTTGAGCTACTCTACTTCTGAATGTTGTGATCGCAGCTTCTTTGTCTTGCGATCGCATTAACATGGCGCTGTCTTCTCTTTGATCCTCTCGAGGAAATAGGAATCGAATCGGAAAAGCTCAAGTCAGACATGTGCAACAGGGAATCTAGTCTTAAAAGCGACTGACTTCCAACCATCTATAGAAGTAAGTCATTGTTGAGAGGCTTTCACTGCTGTAATTGTATTCGCCAACTTTCTATCGTTGAGATCTTTCGCAGGCCTACGAGACTGAACTTATTCAATAGAAGACCCACTGACTTAGAGTGCCTTGCTCCCTTTCCTTTCACATTGAATTGACCAGTACCAGTCCTATCTATCTTGACTGGATGAGGTCGGGAATGGAATGGTTGACGAGACTTGAGCTACGTACTAGAACTCGTTCTAAAATCACTTTCACCTTCACCTGCCTTGGACAGCAGGGACGGATACAGGTACTCGCTTACTTGATTGGCTCAAAACCTTACCTTGGAATTTCGCCTTCAAATCGATATTTCGTAGCAGGATTAGAAGAGAAGGTAGTTTGGTGTTAAGGACCCACCCGAACATTCATATTATTTATTCCCCCCAAGCCGGTTCATCTTTGCTTCCTTGCATGCCGCTTTGTTAACAACCTCTCCTTCTCATCTCAAGCGGTCGGGACGAGACTTTCTTTGAGCTACTGGGGAGCTACTTTCTACCCTAGATCTTCTCATTGCGTTCAAAGGAATGCTTAATCCCTCTACAACCGCCTAGAATTCGTGAAAAAATGAGTTTCTTCGCTTATCCAGTTTGCGTTCTACTCCAGCTTTCCTGGCTAACTACTAAGCTTTCCAGGTTCGCTACTCTAGTGGAACTCGGGTTTCCCTACAAAGTCTTTCTTAATTGGCCCTTACCTGCCCGTACTATTACTAGATTGAGCACCAGAAACGAACTAAGGCTCGTTCCATTAGAAATTTCTCCTAAAGCTTGAAAGCAATGCGGATTAGCACAGAAAGCCTGGCAGGAAGTATTTTATTTGAAGAATTGAACAAAACTCAAATTGATGTAAATCATTAAAACGGGACTTTATTTAAAGAAAAATGGTCTCTAAGGCTGGTTCAAAGCCCTATTTTAGATAGGAAAAATCCCATTTCATTCGGGTTTTCAATTCTGAAATTCTTTATCCCGGAAGTAGCTAACCTAACTGAATATGGATTAGTAAGGATCAACTGGGAATAAAACTCAACGTTGCGAGCTCCAAAAGTGATCCTGGAAGGCCCACGGGTAAGCAAAGATTCGAATTCGAGATTGGCAGAGAAAGGCTTTGGATGCCGTCTCACTAGTGCTTCAAAACTTTCTTTTTATGGTCGCTAGAGGGCCCAGAGAAGTTTATGGAGTAGGCGACCCCACCTTCTTGAAAGGCATGACTAAAGCAAAGCCTACTAATGAATCTGATCATGGACGGTTTCGGGTCTTAGCCGCCCTCTTCATCGAAATCCTTCCGGAGATCAGACTCCCAACCTAGGAGTCCAATTCTCACCTTTGATGGTGATCATAGCATGTCACGCTAGAGAACAACCACAATTGAGCTGTAGGTACCATAGAAGAAGGAGTCAATGTGAGTTAAGTCAGAAGTTGTCCTGGACAAGGCAACTGGGAAAGAGAAGCCATCTCAGTCTAAATGGAAGTAGACCAATCATAGGATGAAATGTGAAAGTAGGGGCTGCTAAGCGCCCAGACCCAGAATTCATTGAAAATGGAGTTCTGGGTACCGGTCAAGCAGAAATAATATGAATAGCGAGCCAGCACTGTATTTATTGATTGGAAAGAAGGGACTCTCCAAAGAGAGGCCCGAGCGGAATGAAGTTGTGCTAAATGAACGAGTTGTCCTAAATGCCCCTTGTTAGCTGTCGCAGGAAGTGGTGAGGGCTCAGGAAGTGAAGCAAATGAGGAATCGGGTAGCACGGCTTAAGGGATTGGACAAAAAGAAGGGATTCGTCCTTTGGGAGAACGTCGAATACTTTTTATCGTGATATCCGAATTTAAGAATGGCTGAACATGGAAAAGGTCAGCTGGGGAATAGGGATTCTTACAAAGCTGTGTAGAGGGCCATATGCTTCGGTGAGGTGTTGACGGAGGGATTTGTGGAAGATCTGTTATATGGCATCGGAATGGTAGGCTTATTGGAGTGCTTTTAGCAAGCACATTCATTGATGGAAGGAATCGTTTGCTTGAAAGCATAGAATCTTCCGGCCAAGGAAGGCAGGGAAGCAATAGCCTTCTCGCTAGGCCCCTCTTAAGGTAGGGAATTCCCTTAGGTACGATAGGTAGGAGCGTCTAATCAGTCCTTGCTTTTTAGAGCTTCTCTAAGCATAGAATCGTCTGCTGCTGCGGAGAAGATTGGAGAGGGTGCTCAATCGCTCTCTAGCCACTCAGCCCCTAGCCCTAACGTATAGCTATTGACTGCCATCCCTGCCAAAGAGAGAACTCTAATAAGAAGGACGAATGCGAGAGAATGAGACTCGTAGGTAGTATGTGTTACTAGTACCAGTCGTTACGCCGCAGCAGTAAGGCAAGTGTAAGTCTAGCGACTTCCTCTTTGCACTAGTCTCATAGCTTAATTAAAGAGATTAGACATAGCCATTTCTTTAGCTCTTTACATCCTGCCATTCCATTCCTTCGCTGGGAATCATAGCTTCAATCATTCCTCATTCACTTCTAGGACTTGGGTGAAAGAGGGGGGAATAGCATAGAATAAATCAAGTAGAAGTTCAGTTCCTATCTCTCAGCTCAGATTAGAGCACCGGCTGTTACGCTGACAACCCCCGTTACGCCGCGCTTTAACTCCTAGCTCTAAGACTAGGGCTATGAAAAGCAAGGCCGAAAACGAAAGGGTCACCTTCTGACGCAAGCAAGTAGACTTTTCTCTGAGCCCCAGGGTAGCAAAGCTAGCTCTTCGTATCATTGGCAGGTTCACCTGGCTACATAACAACTCTGACTCTCTCTAGCAGAGGATCTAGTTCCACACCAATCTGCTTATCTTATATAAGATAATATATATAGTTAGTTAGCGTACCTACAATCGCTTGCTTGATTGCCCTCTTGCTTTAGCTACTTACTCGGCTTCGCACCTCACCCCTTTCATGGACCCGGGCATTGAGCAAAACAGAATGGTAGAGGTGGCTCCTCTCCATATCAGCTCCTATCCACTCGTTCTAAGTCTTCCAGAATCTCAGGAGCAACCCTAGGTGGAATCTAATTTCTATCTGGTCGGTCTCCTGTCATTTCTGTACTTCTCTTTCTTTCTTATTATGAGGATTCTTATTCTTTTACTGATTCTGATTATTCTTCTTCTTATTCTTATTCTGATTTGAATGTGGTTGAGTGTGTTCTATTTTGTTTTTTTTATATCCTATCTCTGGTTTTGTATTTAGCTCAATTCTTTATAGGGCAAGGAGGGGCTCGTCGGTGCACGTTCTTCCCGGCTCTGGTTCTTTTGGTAGCTCTGAATCAGGTATCCGGCTGTTCTCCCGTTAGGGTGAATTCTGGGTCATCCGCTTGTTCGTCAGCAGTTCGTCTCGCCCATTCTCGGTTTCCGGTCTCGGGTGCTTTCTTCTGCTTCTGAATCTGCGAGGTCGGCTCGGTCTTCCGCTCGTTGGGGGGACTTACTTCTATCTGATCTTTGCTAGTTCTAGTAACGTAGTCCTTAAGAGGAGTCCCGCCTCCCCTTAACCCCTTGGCTTTCATTATTATCTCCTCTCTTTCTATCTGACTGGTTAGTGAGAGAATAATAATGGGAGATGTTTGTACCATATTAGTGGTGTTTCCCTCTTCAATGGGGACATACATCGGATAGGGAGCCGGTGCTTCATTGGGATGTGAGGAAGGTAAGGTCTTTTTGCCTGCTTTCTTCTGTAAGTTCGTTAAGCGCTTCTTTCATGCTTTCGGTCTCTTCCCTTTCTCGTGCTCCTGAACGCGAGGTACGCTCGGCCCGTGTTACATTGCTTTTTCCTGCCCTTCTAGCCTGAAATAGTGAGTCGTGTCCCCGTTTGTGGGATCGGTCTGTGTGACAGCAGGCGACAAGAGGGTAGCGTGCCTGTTTGGAGGAAGCGAAACAGGTGGGTGAACGAATCACCAACGAACTAGCCATTCCATTTGCAGGCAAGAGAGGGAGCTTATCTCTGCTTTAGGAATGATTACCAGTGCGGATACGAGTTTCGAAGGGAATACTACAGGGGTCGAGGGCTCTGCTTCGCTCTCCTTCCCCTTATTCCTGTGCTAGCTAGAAGGGAACTCATTTGTTGGTAGAGCCATTAGGATACCTAAGCTCAAACGAATCAAAGCCTTTCCATACCCAGAGTAAGCCAGTGACTGGACAGAATAAGTCCCTACAAATCCTGGGATAGATGCTTCGAATGTCCAAGTGAGAGGCCAGAAGAGTCAGTCACCTACAGTGCCACCACGGAATGGACAAGTGAGTCAAGCAAAAGAAAAAGCCCACAGACTTTTCATTATGGCTTGAAGAAGCCCTATGGGGTGAAACTGGGGGGCAAACTCCCCTTAGTCAGGGCCAAATTGGGGTTCTCCTATCCCTGGTTTGAGTATCGTGAATTTCGGAGCCTAACCAAATGGGATAGGGGCTTTCTTCACTTCCTTGCTTGCAGCTTCGGATGGAACATCGGATTCTGGGCTTTCTTAGTCCATCGCTCCTATAGGCAGTCCCTTCTGAGCCAGGTGCGTAGCCTCTTCTTTTGACTAGGATTGGTAGAACCTGGTGAACCGGACACTCATTGACGCACATCTCTTAAGAAATTGCTTAATCGGGAATGCAATCTAGATTCAAGGGATAGACTAGACGGAAGAGCTGACTTAAGACATTGAATGATTCGGATTTGTCACATAGCATCCATCATTCTTCATTCACTGCTACGGACAGGACAGCGAAAGGGACAGAGACTCCTACTGGCTTGAAATGGTGAGAAGACGGATTCCAATTAGCAGGGACAGAGACTTGCTTGCTGATTGGACAGCCTTGAGGGGTGAGCTACTATCTTGACTTTCCCACGGAGCAACTTACGTAGTCAAATCAGTTTCCTTTCTCACAGGCCTGGTACCCTTTATCTCACCTTTTCATTTCTAATAAATAGAACGGATAGAAGATAATCAATAGAAGTAATATCATATAAGTATATAATCAGTATTCCAGTCCTTGAGAAAGATTGATAGTAATATCAGATAAATAGAATAAATAGAATCGAATCAGTAATATCAGATATAGAATAGAACTATCGAATAGGTATTGATGGGTGTAGTTAGAAGATAGGTATTGCATCTCATATTATCAGTAATTGATAACTTAATGGTAGCATGGTCTTCTGTGAGGGTTTCTCTTGGTGGAGGAATGGGAGCTGCACGTTAGCACTTTACTTTATGACTTGACCTTCTGGCATAAGAGGTCTTGTCCCGGTCCTGTCTCTTTTCTCTTTTAGCGGAATAAGCAGTCTGCGCGTGGCACTAGTCTGACTGTGCTTTCCTAGCCAAAGGCTATTCTGGATCTGATCTTGCCAGGAAGAAGGGCATCCAAGAGACAGAGTGATGCTTCTGTCAGATATTATGAGAGTCTATTTTTACCTTTATCCGATAAAAAGAGGTTTCTTGCAATTGAATCAAAAGGAACTGTTCTTACCTCAAAGTGCAGCCATCATAAATAGGAAAGTACGCCCTCCCCCTTGTCAACTCCGAACGAATGCCCGTGAATGAGAACTCTTGTTGGCAGGTAGCTCCATGGCTCGAAAGCGAGTTCTTACTCAATTGCATTGAGCCTTCGTAGCCTCTTCACAGATGGAACTCGGTTGACTTTACCTAACTCATTGACTTTACCTAACTCATTGACTTTACCTAACTCATTGACTTTACCTGAAGCCTGGTCTTCAAGTTCTTCTTCAATGTAAATAAGTTCTTCTTCAATGTAAATTGTAACTTACTTACCTTACTCCAATGCTTTCTTTCACTCCCTCGTTCCTATCTTATTTTGACAATACCGGAACATCCTCTGCGCCGTGCCCTGGATATGCCATTTCCGCCTAACCCGAATCTCTTGACTGAGCTGCATTCTTTCCTAACTTGACTTTCTTGTGATGAAAGAATTTCCGAGGTATGCCCTTTTATCCCGAAGTCGATCTAAGTGTCAAACTTTATTAATCTAGCTGAGAGCTTTACCCGGGTTCACTCAACCCCTTACTTACGATCGAGCTACCTTTCACCCCTGCCTTTATTAGCTTTGGGATCTTGCCACCTCCACTCGAGGAATTACCGGATCTTTACTACTCGCTTTTCGGTCTTATCCCATACTTGCGTCAGTCTCTTCCCTCTTCCTATTGCTCCTAAGCTAACTTCGAGCTACTTCCCTTCCCACTCTGCGGATAGTGAAAGAGAAGTTAATAAATCAAGAGGTTCAACTAAGAGTTAATAGAGGACACAAAGTTTCTTCCTGCATTCCCGGTGCTTTCTTCGTGAGTTTGTCTTTCTATTTTGATTTGATTTACAGAAGTTTATGCCCTTACTCAACTCAGGATGGCATAGAATGCTTGTATTCAGTTCTTTGGAAAAAAAGGAATAACAAAAAAGGCTCCCTTCTTTCGATGCGTTGAGTACGCGCTATCTCTATATTCCACTTTTTGATAACTAGTGATTGGTCAAGCGGCTTTCTACTGGCTGTAGTTGGCGCCCGCCTTTCTTCTTTTTACGCAATTCTGGGTCTGCCTAAACTCGGAACAGAGATTAAGATTCAAACCATGTATGTGGCACACAACTGGTTCTATCGATGCGAATCAACAAATCACAGTGGTATTCGTAAGTCAGCCGGCTACTAGTAAACGTCTCCGCTTTTCGCATAGGAATGGAATCATGCGTTTTGGAAACATTTTCAGTCTAAAATGAGTCAAAAGGGTGCCCGTGCTTTCGTTTTCTTACCTTTTTTCCTTCCCCTTTTATGTCTATTCGAACACAAGACTGTAGCTCCCGTTCATTGTCCCTTGCAATCAATTCCATCTTCTACTTAATAGAATTAACTGTAGCAAATGAACCCCCTTTCAATCGCCTTCTATATGGCAATTCCTCAAATCTTACTTTCCATCTTATTCTCTGGAAATTTCTACAAGGCTTTTTGCCCAGCGAAAGACTGATATCCTTACTTAACAACTATAGGGGAGGCGGGACTAAAAGCAGAGTGGGGAACCAGCTCAAGAGAAAGAGCATTAGGATGTTGATCGGGTCTAAGACCGGGATCAGATGCGTTATCTCTTTGTTGCCAGTTCCGATGAAGAAGTTTCCGAAGACCCGGAAGCGCTATGTCGGGGAGGGAACATCCGAGAAGCGAGAGCGTACTATGAATATACTTGGAGATATTGAAAAGAAAGCGAGTCAAATAGAAGGAACTTTCAAGTTCTTGGACTGAATCCCCTAGTGTTAGGCTTTTCCTTCTTATTCTTTTTTTTCAGCCTGTTGGGCAACATCAAGCGTAGATAGTAGTATTCATCCTATTCTTCGTCCTAAAATAGATCCCCGGAACCTAATGTCCATTTTTGGCTCTATATGATACTAATTGGGAAGGAGGAAAGGCCCTAACATCCTTAACTACTTACTTGATTTTATTGGCTATCCGCAGACTTCCCTTCTTCTCCTGCCATAAGCACAGGACTGACTTAAAGGCTATTTTCTCTTTCTCCGGGTCTGAGATTCCACCTCGCGGACTCTTCCAATTAAGCGAATAAAATAGGGTTCAAGCACCCGATTCAGTAACGGAAACCGAGTCTACGAAACAATTCAATTAAGCAAGATCATCTTCTTCAGTGGCTGTAGTCCCATTCCATTTCCACCAGCTTTCGTACCAGTCGCAGTAGCGGAATTTAGACCTTTAGTATTTTCAGCTTCTACTTATCCTGAGATAAGATATCTATCTAATGTTTATAACTCTTAGTTTAGAAGATGTAGATGTCTAAGTTCTGTAATAGATTAAAGGCCGTGGGAATACGATAATAAGCTTTCTGGACCCTTACTTATTCTTATACCGCCTTAGGGAAAGAGTAACTAAGGAAGAAGCTAATAGGGAAAGATTATTGAGTTCCCTTTCTTTCTTTCTCCTCCAAGTGGGTTTGTGGGTTTCTTTCACACAAGAAAAAAGAGGAGAAGAGATATTGTTAGAACTACGTTGATAGAGCTTGTACTAGGGAAAATCCAACTGCCTGAAGGAATGCTTAGCATAACTATGGAAGATGTTGCCGCTATAACCAACCTATCGCCTATCGGAATCGAGGTATCAACACTCGAAGCTTACCCTACTAAAATTCAGCATACTTACGATTGGCCAAATCAAAGAGCATACAGTAAATTCTTGAAGAGGACTCGAAGGAGAGGTCAGTATACAGGAAGCAAAGCAACCTGTTCGATTTCAATTTGGCATCTATTGGATTTGCAAATGCCTCGTTTGCAATCAATCTGTTCAGATACAAAAAAGTTTCATCCCCATTGCTGATCACACTAGAAAGTGTGCGCTTTAGTTTGATTCGTCCCTTACTCCACAGCTGCTATCATTCAGCACGGTGCAGCCTACAAAAACACCACCTTACCTATAGTTGACCATACTCATTAAGGCAAACGATGCAATAGTTTGCTAGGAAACTTTGCGGAGCGGTCCCTCTGCATCAGGCGCTACGAGATTTCTGTCTGCGACCGACCGAGACTCTTTCTCAAGTAAAAATGTTGACTTAGCTCTCTACATTTCGTGATCACCGTGCCGATGGCTTCGATCCTAACTCTACGCTACAGCTCATGACTACATAGAGAAAAAAGTATACTCCTAATGTTTTGGGGCATCCCGACAATTTCGTTTTCTATAATACCGGCCATGAAGGGACATCACGACTATGCTTTCTGGTAAACACATAAGGCTATTTTTTTTAGCCATCTGCTTTATGCTTGATCAAACCTTCGGTAGCTATTTGAGTCCGCCCGACACGCCTCGATCTATACTTTGAATAGAACACAGGCAGCAAGATACTTCCCAGTTCTATAATAGAATGGTTACAATTATCTACGTTCCCAGTGTGCCTATGATGTAGCACCAGGCGGATTGTTAGCTAGTGTGTATCATCTTACGAGAATACAGTATGGTGTGGATCAACCAGAATAGGTATGCAAAAAAGTCCAAAAGAAATAGTTTCAACCAAAGCCAGCATCCTTACTGGACTGGCAAGGACCCTCGCGCGGTTCCAATTCCAGTGAAGATGGATGAGGTTGATCTTCTAGGCGAATAAAGGCATAGGCAGAGGCTACGGACACAGAGACAGAGGCAGCATCCTCACTAGCACCATCATTTTACATTAAAAAACCAGCGCATTAAGCTAATGTTGGTAGAATAGCTTGTTCCAACACAGGTAAGTTAGGTAAAGTGGCGAAACCTTTCTTCCTGGGTTTAATAGCTTGATTTAGCAAAGTGTTATTAAAGTTGGCAATTAGACCCGTAGCTAAAGTATAACTTACAACCTTAAGTTGTAGCTGGTGCAGATAAATAAAGCGAGTGTAATGGTTGACCTTCACTTCCAAAGACGAAGAGGCTGATCCAACTCCCTCGATAGGCCACAGCCGCTTCCTCATTGCCTTTGGGTCCACTAATTGACAAATAGTAGATGAGAAAGCATTAGTTCGACCAGTTGTCACTAGCTTCTTTCTTACTAGCTCACCAACAAAGGAAAGAGAGACTAATACAGTGCTTAACTTCCAGAGGTGGGTAAATAAAATAGGACCGAAAGGGTTTTCGCATTTGATCCTGGAAGAATGGAAAGCAAGTATGCCCGCTTACCCTCACTGACAAAGGTAAAAAAGGATGACGAGCAAAGACACATAGATTGGTGTTTTGCACGAGGAGATTGTTCTGACTCTTTTCGAATCATCATCAGAGGAGAGACAAAAGCACCCTTTCCACTAGTTGAGAACGATTGCCTATAGTCCGCCTTTCATTCGATCATGCAAGAAGAGAATCACTTTTTGGTACCGAAAACAAAGGTTCGAAATCCCAGTTGAGGCAAAGGTATTGAAGAGCAGATAGACCCGGAAGATTCCAACCTTCTAGATGGAGCCAGGTTAGGTCACTTCGATCGCTTAAGCCCTTACTGCGGTAGAGTAGGACGCTTTAGTTGGCACGGTGTTATGGTCTAGAATTCTGCCACCTGTGAAAGAAAGTTTGCCAAAGATGTTATGAATGGCATTTCCACCGATTGAGGAGAAAGAGCCAGCCGTAGTCCCACTAATCTAATGTAATAAAGGCCAATGGAACATGCTTATACTCGATCAGGAGGGAATTAGGCTCTCTCATTGCTTCTTTCATTCCATCTCCGCTCCTCTTCATCAAGTGTCTAGTTCCTCTACAAGACTTGAAGACATGTGCCTAAGGAAAGCGATTGAGCAAAGAAGGTTCACAATGCAATTGAGCTAAAGTGGGAAAAAAAGATCCCACTTTCACAAACTATGCTTGATCACAGGGGACTTTGACTATGGATACATGACCCTTTAGACTTGATATTAATGAACCAAAGCTGTACAACCTTGTTCAGTTACTTTCAACAATCTCTTATCTTCTATTAGCTGGCAGAAGCACTACAGACTGAGAATGGAATAATTAAGCATTGAGATGCTGGCTCTTGATCGGATGGAGTAGTTAAATAGAAATAGATTCCTCGCCCTAGGCCCCCTAGGCTTTCATTGCAAGACTTCTAGGATAGGCTTGTAAATATCCCTTTTTGGGTAAATAAGAGTTCTAGTCTCCTTCAGGTAATACCGGTAACCTTCACAGGTATTAGGATAAGGAAAGAAACTGAAACTGGCTTTGCTTTGGCTAGGAATTGAGAATGGTAATAGAGACTTATTACCCTGGGGCTGTAACTCCAGAACTCCAGAAAATAAGAAAGATATATCAGGTAAAGAAATCCTATCTATTATTATCCTTCCTGGTCTTCCTATTCCCTTCGCTTCCCCAGCCGCTGCCTCTAAGGCCCAAGTACTTTTTTTTTTGATATTCAAGCAATGGCTTTGGATCGACCTGACTTCTAAGAGAGGAAAGCCAGTGAATGAATGAAATCCGTTGAATGAAGAAGTCTTTATGGCTCAAGCAGCTAGCGGACCTCCTTAATTGAGAAAGTCAAGCATGTCAGCACGCCCCCTACCTATGTAGTCGGCTTCCCGGTAGTTTGCGGGATTAACCGCTATTGGAATCGGTCTATCTAAATGGCCTATCTCCAGATGTATTCTTGAAGTGCCTTTCTCATAGTTCCCTTCCCGGGCATTGATTGAGAGGGAATAGACTTCCCCACTGAACGAGGAAGGCAGCAATCTCCTTAAGATAGAAGGGCAATCCCCAAAAGAAGCGGCCAGAGGAGACATTCATTAATAACGGATCTCGACCCCTCACCCGTACTGATGGGAATGACGGGCACTGCATCTTAAGATGCCGAAGCCGAGGAACTGAACCAATTACTTTAAAGGCTGGCATCCCGGACTGATAAAGGATCCACTAGGAAGACTGGGCAGAAAAAGATCTTCTTACCCGCAGTAGCGACAATCAGGAACACTACTTCTATAAGATGATTCTCGCCATTTTCCTTACAATAGGGGCATTGACTTCAGTCTCAACTAAGACCCAATAAAGCTCGAAAAAGCAGGATTGGGGCTACTCTCTTTCCCTGCACCAAGAACCCGGCCTCTGACTTCGTTTTAGGCTGAAGTCATTTTAGGCCTAATATGGGTATGGAATGATTTTCACCACCTACCTGGTAGATGTGTGCATTTGACCTCTACCCATACCTTTGCTATCTATGCTCCGCTCCAACCATGATAGCGATTTATGAAATGGGTGCTTCTTTCGGGGGTTCAACCAGCCTGGATAAACCACTTCTGGCTTTGGCTTTGCCTCATACCCGGTCTAACTAAAACTTGGACTTTGATATGCTTCTTACTTTCTTACTAAGTTGCAACGATCCCCGTACATACTAATTCTCTATCTCACTTTTTCATTTCCTTTGCTTCTTTATATAGTAAAAGAGTATGCTTTTGTTGGAGCGGGTATTTGAGTGAAAGTTAATAGCATTCATTAAATAGTCTCTTTGAAGGACCCACGGGGCGGTAACTAGAAGGGAAGAGAAGGGATTAAGTCAGGACACGATCGATTGAGACAGAAGGGAAAGGGCATAATCTCATTCATCTCAACGGGATGTTAGAAAAGGAAAGCTTCACGCTTGGGGAAGGGCAGTGGATGGGAATAGAAAAGGGTCCTGCAATCGAAGAAAAGTACAAATCGAAGGATGAAGCCATGAATGGAGCAGCCCTAACACCACTTGTTGCTCGCTTGCTTTCGCTCCTCTCCTTCAATCGGGCTATGTGAGGTTACCGAGGAAAGTCATGCGAAGAATGAATATCTCGTCCTTTCCCTTTCAGGAACTCGTTGAGTGCTTCTCTATCGGACCAGCTGCTTTCGCTCCTTCATCGATGCGCAATGCATGCAGTTATTGTGGAGCGAGTTGGTAGCAAGTGATCTTACTCTAACCTTTTATTCCACTCGTCTGTGAAGTAAGTTCACTTTTTCGAATAGGAAGGAGTGGTAAGAGCAGATTCGAGACAAAGGCCAATGAACGAGTGTAGTTTACCGATTCGAAGAGAAAACGAGTGGAAGACTTTCAGAACCTAACCCTCTTGGAGTGGGAATTCGACGTAGATTAAGAAATTGGGCTAATACGGGGAATTCATGAACTTCATGACTGCACCGCAAGGGAAGACCTTGGCAACCATGGGGTAGGGATAGGATTGAACAGGAATGTCGAGAGTACTCAAAGAAAGAAGAGGGAAATTGCCTTCCTTCTCCTTAGCTTCTTTCAAAAGAGAGAGAATCAAGAAATTCCTTAGTCTCCAATTGAAAGACAATGCCAATCAGATTGTTGATGACAGGATTGTCGAATTGTAAGGAGTGATAACCACTTAAAAGCTAGAATAAGGTTTGACTTCCAAGAGTCGCTAAAGCAAGGACATAAGAAAGTATGTGACTCGCTTGGCAAGCTACCTCACTGTCCTGTTGAATAGAACTTTCCCACTAACACAAGTAAAGACTTCTTAAGAAATAGAACTTCCTGAGAAGAACCTAACGAAAAGAAATGACCCCGGGAAAGACAATTCCTTTCAACCAACAGAACTCAAATCGATAAAAGGAATGCTTAGGCGGGAGGATAGGCATCAATAGCCAGTTCTTCAACTGAAACTGAGCTATATGGTTTTCACACAGAAGAGAAGATAAAGAGAAGAGAAAGATCGTTTCAAGAGACCTAGCCCGGCCATCTCATTCATGAAATTCTTCTATATATAATTACTAGAGTTGCGAACTGTAGCCTTAAACGGGGAATAGAGAGTTGTGACCACGACACCTCTTTTCTAACTCATGATAGAAGGGTTCTCCCCGTGCCAGCTTACTCTTATCAAATCTGCCCGGGGTGGATGAGGGGGCTTATTCACCACAACATTACCTTCAAATATCCATGTTAGGGTCCGATTCTTCGGATTCCGCCTAAACAAAGATATGAGGGACCTTCTTGAGCAAAAATAGAGAAAGTAAGGTTGAG
This sequence comes from Trichilia minutiflora, assembly GCA_035590515.1. Lineage (NCBI taxonomy): Eukaryota > Viridiplantae > Streptophyta > Magnoliopsida > Sapindales > Meliaceae > Trichilia > Trichilia minutiflora. Next base: position 63,558 of record JAVXUL010146725.1, read on the forward strand.
CAAGAATAGATTGGTGTGCGGGCTGATTTGACTCAAAGTGAAGGAATGAAGACCATGTCTTTAGCTTGAAGTCCGTCCTATCTGCTGTCTTGATGCGCGGGCTGCCTTGACCACTCGAACAGTTCGCGGAAAGATGGAACTAAGCCGTACGAGCATAAACTGATTCTTGAATCCGTGCTTGCTAATCAATTGAATGGATCTGCCCCTGAGACGAATTGAAAGCATTCTAACTATCAGCTTCAAGTCTTTACTGTACTTGTAGTTGAGGTAGACGTCTTTCTCCAGCCGAACAGAACATCATTCATAGATGGTTGAATGCAGCTATGGCAGAGGGAGGCACAGCGAGCCAAACAAAGACAATGCCATCATGCCGAGGCAGATTTCGATTCAGTTTCGTTCCGTCAGGGCACTCGCGGGGCACCGTTCATCAACTCCACCTTTCACTACAGAACAGAACACCACCTTGCACTACACCAAATCAGCAACAAGGACTTTCCGCTGTCCATCTATATAGGTGGAATTCTAAGAAACCCTAATTCCCGCTGGTTTCCAACTTGTTTCAATTCATCAACCCCGTGGATTTTGGGGTTTGAGCGCAGGTCCTGCTGTGTATTGAAACCCCTCCTCACGTCTGTTGCTTGCCCGACATAAACGTCCCAAGTCCGGTTCCTAGGCCTGGTTCAGTTCCCTTTCTGCTAGTCATGGAACCCCTCGTAAAATGCGCAGCTCTTTCGTAATATGGGTTGTTGGTTGGTCTGAATTCCCCCTCTTGAAATCCAGTTCTTCATGTCTGCTTTGATGATGTAACTTTTCCCTCTCCCGCATGATGTAACTGTACTTCTATTGTTTCTGTAGTTCGTATTGTGGGTGCGTACTGGTACTTAGCGAGCTCCGAGACCATGTCCTCTAGGAGGTAGGTAGCTTTGACTCTGTTAGGTTCTTAGTTCTTTATTGCACGAGCTACTTACAAACATATCTGCCAACGGGTGGGTTCTGGAGCTGCTACAATTGCTTCACTTCAGTCCCCACCCACATAGACGTTCGGAATCAATGAAGTGAAATACGGCTGCCCGGAGGTACTCTTACGCCTATCTCGTGGTTAACAAGATAAGTCAGCCTTTCCGGCTGGCTCGTCTGGTTTCAGAATTCTGTAGTGAGGAGTGAGAACTGAAGGAGTCCCCGCCCAGACCAGTCATATCAGTCTCCAATTACGAACCCAGCGCTAAGGCGAGAAAGATGAGCATGCATTCAAGTGTCTAGTCCCAAGCGACGAGCACTTCCTAATGTTAGGTGCCTTGTGAGGTGAATGTTCTTCCTTAGAGGGTGCCCCCGTAACTTCAAATTCATGGCCTTTTTTACCCTAAAGAGGGACAGGAATGTGAGGGGCCTTTTGGATCTGAGAGAGTCTAATAGAATAAGTCATTACCCCGATATCTCTCTCTCTCGCGAGAGTCGAGAGTCTGATTCTATTAAGCTATTACACCCATGTGGGAAATCCTAAAGAGAAATCTTTCTCAAGCTGAAATTGAAGAATCATTTCCTTTTAGGTCAGGGACTTGAACAAGCACGGCGCTATCAGGACTAAATCCAATCCTAGCAGAAGCTGGAAAAGATGAAGAGAAAGAGGAGAGCCACTATCACATCGTTAGATGAGCTTCAGTTGCGCCCTTTTGTGAACGAGGGGATCGAAAGGCCAAAGGAAGTCCGGCTGAGTTGAAAGACTACGAGACTCAGAGTTGGGACTAGCCGCATGTAATCTTTCTCAGAGTCTTCGCCTGACACACATACGAAAGAAAGCGAGTAGAGTAATACTTGGGAAAGCTGCTTCGTCGGAGCTCCTAGGGGCATGACTCTGGTAGCATTCGTTCCCGCAGAGAGCTTGGAATGGGCGTCAAGCAACTCAATTCCTTTTTCAATTGAGGTTGAGGCGCGTAAAGGCATCGGGGGTCAAACTGAGATCATAGGTTTTTCCTCTGCGGGCACTTTTGATTAGTTTTCACCGGATCTCATCTGAACGCCCTGGCTCTGTCGAAGCTGAGAGCTGCTCAATCGACGAAAGAAGAGGAAGAAGAGCCGGATTCACCCCCGGGGGTCTGGGGGCCTCCGCCGGGCATTCCTAAATCTATCTTCCCTTCCTTTCGGACTCGTTTTAGTTTCTTTCTTGCTTCGAACTGATCAAGCATAAGTTGACCGAGGCTATGTTCGATTATTATAACGATCAACTTGTTTTCCCGGGGAAAGATCAAGCACCAGAAGTGGCCTGGAAGAGCTGGATTAGCGGTGGACGCAAAGCGATCTTTGAGATCGTGACCGATGGTACCACTTTAGTTAGATTCTGGCCCCCCCAGGGCCCCGCACGCACAAGGGGGGAGATCTAGAGCCGACCGAGAGGATGGATATCTGACCCGCAGGAAGCTACTATCTTAGGAATCGAATTGCGGCGGTTCGGCGCATCGCCTATACCAACACGTGGTGACACACGATTAGAAAAGGCGCTCCGGGCAAAGGGGTTTATTGGGGGGCGGCCAGTCGGTTTCTAAGTGTGAAAAGATGACCACTAAGTCAGACTGCATAGGGAGGACGTTGCTGCAAACCAGAAAGGACAGGCCTCCGCTTTCCAATGTTGGAGAGAAAAGGAGTCCCGGAGAGATAAAGAACATCTCCGCCCAAACTCTCGTTGCGTATTTCTCATCGGGTACGTATGAGAAAGCGTAAGTGAGGACGGGTTCGGCAAGGGGATCATCCCCTACCAGATATGGGGCGAGGAAGACTCGGGTCCCAATCGTTATTTCCCCCTCTTAGTTGGGCTCGTTCTTTCTGGAGCGAGGGGTTTTAACCGAGGTTAGGAGCTTTCTGAAGATAAAGGTCCACTTCGTCTGGAGGCTTGCGAACTGATGACCCGTCCGAGGTGACAGCCAGGTGAGGTTAGCCGACCGAGAAGGAACCTGTCGAGGAAGGTAGTCAAAGCGCCAATAACTTCTATAAGATAAATGATGGTTGCGACATCATTCGTCCTGGGCCAAGGAGCTATGGTGCCAAAGGCAATCTCTCCCATGGGGCGCGTCCATGAGGTTGCTTCGCTTCCTTGGTCGACAAGGAGGTGGGTAGTCGAGTCTCCCAAACTCGATGAGGGTGATTAAAGACTGATGGAGAGACATCTAGAACCGATTTCCGGGAGTAGCTCTCTCTTCATGGAAGAGAGAGGGGTAGTCTCGAGCTCTGGAAGTTCCATCGAAGATGGGTAAGTCAGTGTTCAGTCTCACTCGATGATGCTCCATAACAATCGACTCGCATCGAACTCACAACGGAATCTGACTGATACAGCCAACTCACAGCAGACAAAGGAAAGGAGGAAGGTTTTCCAAGCCAAGAGAATTGCTGTACCGATTCGAGATGTGACAGCGGGTCAGCCAACGAAGCGAAGCGCATAGCGAACGAAGCTAAGCGAGACACTAGAGCTCGACAAGACCTTCCTCACAGGGACTTTCAGCATGCTACCAGTCCGATCTAGCTGCCCGGTAGACCAAATCAAGTAGATAGTGAGGCCTGTCACTGGTTAAGGAAAGAAGACGACAAGCTAGTTACGTTTCAGGCAGTTCGGGTTTCTTGTGTCAGACCTTCCCAATGATTCTTCCATTCGATTGAACTTTACCTTAGCGGTGCTCTCTCCTTGCATAGGCATAAGTGATCCGACCGGCACTCTCCGGACATGAGTTCAGACATGACGCTCAATAGGGCTGTGAGCAGGGATTCCAGGTAGACTACTGAGATTCCCAGAAGCATGAGTCCAATCTCTCTTAGACCAGCAAGTCTTCCGAATTCAGTTAGCAGAATTCCCAACTCTCTCTGACTGGATTTTCTTTCTCTTGTGAGTCCGGCATGTCTCTCTCTGTTGGTGAACTAGTACGTATATTTGTATTCCTCCCTTACTAGGAGTGCAGAGAGAGCAAGCTTCCACTCCGGTTTGTTTTTCAAGAAGGGTTACCCGACTGTATACAGTACCTGGGTCCTACTCTACTCTGTTATCAGCGGAGAGAAAAGAGATGCTTCCTTTCTTGATAAGAAGATAGAAAAGACCCAGAGGGCAATGAACACCAACTCAATCTCGAAGAAGAAAAGCAAGAAAGACCCACGAAAGAGACAAGTACAGAAATTCGAATCTACCTGAAATAGATCAATTCTATACGCAATGAGAAAACTACCTTTCAGATATCTTCTATATAGATAATTACTTACTGATGAGAATGACTTATTCTAATTTGAAAACTCATTTTTTTGTTTTTAAAATGTGCGCTGTTCGCCTGCCTTCCTGACCACGGATAGGCTACGGGGCTTCGCACTTCGGCCCCCGAGAATACCACATCAAGGTGACAGGATTCGAACCTATGGCCCTCTGTACCCAAAACAGATGCGCTGACCAGACTGCGCTACACCTCGTCTCACCCCCCCCCTCCGCATATAGATCCACCCGATCGATGAACACTTGAACCGAACTCGCCCATCCTTTTGTTTTGGGCACAGGGACGCGAGAACCAATCCGAGTAAGAAACCGCTTTTTTTTTAATCTGCCTCCTGCACCCGCACTAGACTATACGGCCTTTCTTTTCTTAGCACCTTCTTCTCCGCTTTTCTGAAAAAAGTGAACTTTTTAAAGAGTGGTGAAAGAAAGAGGTCAGAAGCATAACGCACGCACTTCAATCCAAAGAAGCAAGACGAAGATCTTTTTCTTTCTATAATCAATTACGTAATCAGGGCTAAAGCACATACATATGGAGAGGCGCAAAGGACAGATGCGCTAGTTCGAACCAGATGTTATGTCGAACTAAGCTACTATGGCGGGTGCCCCTCTTGCTGGAAGGTATTGTTTGCACTAGATTCTCTGTTTTGCTTGCACATCCGGAAGGTCGAAGTCGACTAAGCAAACAGCGGTCACTGCGATCAAGCTCTCACCGGAAGGATCGGAAGGTAGCTCAGAGGGGGCTGATGCGCGTAGCTGATCGAGCGTTGTCATCAGTGAGATGAGGGGTACGGACGCGACATGCTATCAAGACTCGCTTCGCAACCTTGCTGCGCCTTGCAAGTCGCAAATTGCCCGATGGCAAGCGCTACCTCACAGCTTTCGTGTAGGGCCATTCACTCGCTTCCAACTGCGACTTCGGAGGAACCCGAGCAGCGGGGCGGGGATCTACTAAGACCATCCAACGGTAGGAGTGAGATTATGTAATTAACGGTTGTGCCACTACCCGCTCGCTACATTGTCTTCTATTGCCTAGCTGCGCTACCGTCGTTATTCATGGTTGGCGTTATTCACTGGGCTGGGTCACTCGTCTCTATGCGCTACGGACTTCTCTGCTACCGTCCTCTCTTCCTTCCCCACCCTTGCAAGCTCGTTCCCTCCCATCCTATCTATCCATTGCACTCATCAACCATTCTGCCGTCAAGAGTATGCTTCTCTGACCTTGAGGACGCGACGAGAATTTCATAACCTGGGAGGTGAGAGTGAGTACGATAGGGCGCCAAGGAGATTGGAGGGGAGGAGAACCATACACTCAACAATGATTCCCTGTGGTTGAGGGAACTCCGCAACCGTCATTGCCTGACCTTCGCTACCTTTGTCTTGCAAGCAACCAGCGCCACTATCGCAACCAATAGGAAAAAGACAAGCTACGTCTTGCTTACCGTAGTCGTTCCTAGCTACCGCTTGCCGTCTTCAATAAATGGTTGGTTCGACTGGTTATTCAAAGAGATTCTCTCTCAGGTTCGACCTGCTACCTAGCAACCTTTGTATACCGCTCCGTTAGCGAAGCAACCTATCGGCAACTAGCTAACGCTACCTAGCTTGCAACAACGATCTCTTTCCTGCCCTCGCCATCAGGAGCTTCACGGAGATCAGAGATTTGCAAGCAAGTTGAATGAACGATATTTGCGCAAGTGGAAAGCATTAGATCAACCCTTGCTATTCTATATGAGCCAGGTGAGAGGCGGACTCGAGCTACTATATCCGAGCAGCTAGAATAGGCTTCTCCCCATGGATGTTTGACTCTACTCGTTTAGACTCTGAGGGCGCATTGTCCGAATTGAAGCTCGTTAGAGACCACTGAGATCTCAGAAACGGATCCCTCTTCTGAGGCTTGCCTTGACCTTTGGATTCACCAACTCTCTTTTTTTCTCGACATCTGTCCTTCAGCTATCTGCGCGTCTTTAATAGCATGGAGCAGGAGAAGCGTACGAGTCCTCGCAATAAGCCCGAAAAGAGCGCTCTTCATTGAGCAACCTCGAGCGGTTAGGATTGGCGTGCCTCTGTCCTGTGAATCACAATGGGTTGTTTGGGCTCTGACTCGACTCACTGGGGCTCTATCCCGAAACAGATTGCCTTGCAAGCAACCTTCTGCACTTGAACTACGCTATCTCCTTTCGTTCCTGACCTACAGTCTCTGCGTTCGTGAGGTGTTTGGAAAACACTTAGGTCACAGATCAATCTAGCGATTAGCTTCCCGCTTTCCCAGTCAAGGTCTCTCGTGGGTCATCAACATGTCAGAGAATTGGTCTATTGATAATGGATAGGCTGACAGGTCCTTTCAAATAGGGATCCAAAATGGGTAGCGACTCGAGGAACCCACCTCACTAACAAAGATGTTCTTTCTCAAGCGGACCTCAGTTCGATCGTACGAATGCCTCGTCAAGGTCTTGGGTAGAGAGCGGAGGCACGGGTGGAGATAGAACCGGCTGAAAGAGGAGCGGTAGAGAAAGGTGCATTTGATCGAGTGAAGGCATCAGTAGCAGATTCGGTTGAAGCGGTTCCAGGGAAAACAAAGGTAGGAGCACCCTTTCCCGCGTCATAGCAGCGGACCTGCACTATCGATTTGTAAAGCGCATTGCTTTCGCGGTAGAAACTTCCTGGTACAGGTGGAGATAGAACCGGCGCGTTCATGAGACGCTTCTTTGGCACTTGTGTGTTCTTCTTCGAGGTTCATGGATTCCCATCTCGTGAGGAGAATCGACGAGGAAGTTGTCCCTGGAGGCTTCGCAACTCCTTGATGTTTCGAGGTAGCATGTTGACGTCTTGCAAGCCGCTACCTTTCTCAATCGCAAAGGTTGCTTACCGAATCCCCTTCTTCGTCTTTGAGTGCGCTGCTTCATTGGAAAGAAGGTTCCTAGAGGTTGGTCCGACGCTCCCTCATAGAATAGGGTTTGAACATTGAAATAAGGGGCTTTGGCAAAGCAAATGGGAAGGAAAGGGAAGCATCCTACCCCAAGACTGATTCCACTCCATTCCTGATAGGGAAGTTCTCCTGATCTCAAATAAGAAGAAGGAGGGCTCCCTAATAGAGAGAGAGTCAGTCGACGAGGGTTCGTGACCCATTTCATTTCAAGTAGAGCAGTTCGCTCCTCATTCGCTTCAACCAGCCTGAATGCAAGCTCATTCCAGCATCAGAAAATGGGAAGGAGGAAGTAAGCTCAGAGGAGTACGGAGAAGTTGACTCGAAAAACGGGAGGGATCAACCAACGTACAATCCAGGCAGTAAGGCAAGGCAACCGTCGATAAGGTGCTTGCAGACGAGTCAGAGGCGAGCGACCGAACGATCTAGCTGTCACGGCGATAGGAGTTGACGCAGCTCGAGCAAGAAATGCATTATGGGTCGCCTTTAGGGAAGTGATGGGTGCCTCGATTCGACGATTCAAGCGACAGAATAAGTTGATGCACTCGCTTAACGATTCAACGAGTAGATACCTCGACGAAACTGGAGTCGATATCTCGACATCGAAAGTTGGGGACGGAGTCTCTGATTAGGTACTATCTTCGTTGTAATTACGCTCTCGTTTTCATCAGCTTGAAGCGTCTCGCTGAACGTGGTCGCTTATGGTGCTGCTTGCGGTACGGACTGCTCTTCCTGCTGCTCACTGCCGATCGCCTGCCTTTCGCTTCCGCCTTGCAAGCTACCTCTCCTTTCGAGTCGCCTTTCATTGCTCATTCATGCGCGCATTCCTGCTGTTGGCGTGGGTTCAGCGCTTGAGGACAGGCATAGCTCAAATCGACGGTAGCGTGAGCGACGGTAGCGCTTTCCATAGACAATGTAGCGGGCCAGCGACGGGTTGCCATTCCGGCTCCACGGAAAGAGAGATGATTGTCGGGCACCTTTGTGCGTAATTAATGTACGCTCAATGAGTGGCTGGTCCATTCCGCTTACAACTCCGTTGCTTGCAAGACCTCTCAATCGGCGAGGTTGCGTTAGCGACGGTGACCGTCAGGCGACTAAAATGTTGTGGGGTCCGCTAGCAACGTAGCCTTTTTCAAAGAGATTGTCGAGATGCGAAGATTGCTAATCGAGTGCTTCACTTCCGATTTAGCTATAGCAATCCCAGGCACTCAAACGCTTGTTGAGCACGGAAGCTAGTCAGGCAAGCAAACAAGCTCTAGCGGCACGGACCGAGGTCCTCCCACTACGTTCGTCGTCTCTCTTCTCAAAGTCATAGTCTTTCTAGTCACACTTTTCTCAATGAAAGAACCATCCCTTCCTGTCAGATAGAACGAAATTGCCGGTTGGGTTGGTTCCGAAAGGCATGGGAATTCCTGAACCGATAGGCGGAACCCTAGGCGCCGGATTCTTGCTCTATCCGTTCAACAGGACTTGTTTATCTGGGCGGAAGCTCTCTTCCGGGCCAAAGACGCATAAGGCCACAGAAAGGACGGCAGACTACACCCCGAACCTCCGAATAAGATTCTTCCCCCATGCCCTGTCAAATCAGCAGGTGAACTATTGCAAGCAACCTTCTTTTTCGAGTTCCCGAAGTCGTGTTTGGAGGGACCGTTTCCATTCAGAGGAGTCGAAGTCCCTTCTTTCTATTTCCCGAAGGGGGAATAGGTTCCTTCATTCATGTAGGAGAGTGTTTGATTCAGGATTTGCCTAGTTTCGGTAGAAAGGATGTCCACGGCGTCTTTGTGGACTAGCTCCATAGGGTTTTCAGGCCGTGTGACTTCCGAGTTGGAGTCGTTTTCCCGAGCATTCTCGGATTGAGGTATGGTCGTCAACAACCTCAGGCTCCTATTCTCGATGAGAGGAAGACAAGCAAGAAGAGTTGTAATCTCAATTCGAGGTAAACCCCCCGGAGCTGGAAGCGCCCGCCCCTGAAGAAGGCAACGGGTTCAAACCCGAAGGAAGGGGAGTCAGCACACAAAGAGGTGGAAAGTCACATTTATTAACTGCATAATGCCCATGGCAAGCGCTACCTCACATCACCTCCTGCTGGTTCGAAAGAGAAGCTTCTGAGTGTCGTTTAGCGAACATTTGTTTGGATGGGAAAGAGTGTGTCTAGTCAGCCGATCTGACTCAAGAACAGCCCTGTGCTACTTATGATCAACTCAATCATCCAACATCTTTCCAGTAGATTCTGTATGATATGAGAACGTCTGTGAGTAGCCAACATCTGTAGCTTAGTCAATCGAAAGAAGGGCTGATGAATGAGCTGAGGTTGCTTGCAATGGTTTAGAACCTGAAGCCGCTGTGCGTGGGTGCGTGGGTCACTCTATCTTACGATACCTTAACTGGTCTTCCCGCGCCTATGCCACTCGGAGTTCAGAGTGTTGTTATGTTAGCTGGTGTAACTGATGAAACCGGGCATAATGCATTCGCACTGGGAACAGGAACTTTGATTTAGGACTCAGAGTCTATGTCCCGCCGCCCTCGCCCCTATCTCTAAAGCCGCTAACTTCGGTACCCGGGGCATTTCCCTCACATGCTGAAGCAAGAAAGCCCCTGTCTTTTATGACATTTCTAAATTGATTTATCCAACCTGGAATAACAACAGCCAAAACTACTTCCTTTAGAGTTATCCCCGTCAAGCGAAAAGGCACCCATTTCTGAGATTGGATCCTGCTTGCCAGCTTCAGAATATCGACTCCTGTGGTCAGCTTATGATTCCGCTTTTCTAAAACGAAGTTCCCAAGGCTACGCCCGGCAGGTCAAACATCTTGCTTTTCACCCCTTCGAGAGGGCTATAGTTTCATCGTTAGATCCCGGTATTGATTTAATAGGCAGACATCTCTATCTAACACTTTCATTGCCCGGTATAAATCTTATGGTAGACTCCAGGTGGATATGGCACCATTCATATTAATTATTTAGCAACGTTGGACCGCAAATTCGATAAATGAAACTCTACTGACCCCAATCTGAGATCAATCTCGGTCCTTCTGACCCGGCCCTCCAGTCCAAAAGGGTTCCAATTCCCGCCTATGTCAGCTCGACCTGCTTGTTGGCTCTGATTAGGATCATCAGAACATCCTGAAAGATTCTCTTGAAAAGCTTGACTTGCAAGCGGAGAATGACGAGTTTCACCCACTTTTTGGGCCGGCTTCGTGATTTTATGCTTGGAAAATGCTCTTGTATCGCTGGGCCCCCTTTCTTTTATCAAAATATAGCGTAACCAGAGAACAATCGAAAAGATTCTGGCAATATATGAGAACGATTCATCACCATCTTCGCGTATTAAAACAAGAATGTCCCAATCAAGTCATCGAGTGACATAAAAAAGCATATCCGGAATTGGGATCTCTCTCGCAATGGATGGTTGCTGTTCTCTTCTCTTGAAGCTAGCCTTTCTTCTTTTTGGAAGTCATGACAGACGGACCCGCTTTGAGTTCGCTTCCTGTTTGGCTTGACTTTTCCTTCTTCCGATGGTTGAGTCCGCTCCTATAACTCGGGCTTGAAGCTTCTATTAGCGCTGAGGTGAGATATGAGATAGTATAGAAGGGGAGTGTTGAGTCCCATCCCACAGAGCGGTAATCCTTCGTCATTTCCAATTTATTAGCCGATAGGCGAACCATTGAGTCTTGGTTCAGCTTCTTTTTAACTTCACTTAACGAGTATTGGGGTGGATATCTAAGCCATATTCAAAAGGGAGATAAGTGGATTGAGCGTACTTTAATGCAAATAAAGAACTAGAAAAAGTGAGTTTTCTTTGCTTGGTACGTTAATAGTTGACTAAAAGGATTACTACCTCTTCTCTGTCCTTAGGTTGTACTAAGAGGGATATGTGGTACCCTTCCTCTATGCTTATTCGATAGCAGCGGATTCGAATTCGTATGTGCAGCTAAACTTCCTCATATGATGAAACCTGTGTATGTGGAATACGACAATCCGGGCATTCCTCTCGATATGGTTTTGCGGAATAGCCAACCTTAAGGAAGAAAGTGTCACATGCTTCGTCTCAGCTTCCGCAGAAATGTTTACTACTTAGGTAGATACGGGTATACATCTATGAAGATTTGACTTGCTGAGGCAGATACATCTCTTCCGATTCTGTTCTATGCCCGCCCCGGTCCCCTATATAAAGGGGTCTAGTTCTGCTTTCGAAGTACCCGCTATTGGCTTAGCTCCGCCAAACCGGGGAAAGAAATTCGTGCAGCAGGGTCTAAAAGTCTCGCTGTGGGAGCTTCTTTCGCAATTGAAAAACTCGTGTTCTCGCAGTCTTTTCTTTTGGGCCGAGGCAGCTCAGTTTCAACCGTTCTAGCTAATCAAACCTGGCGACAGTTCAAATGTAAGGCATGGAGAATGGCTTCTTTACCCAGACAGAATCGATAGAGAGGTGAGGAAAAAAAGACCTTCTCCGGAGAAGGTGCTTGGGGGAAGCTATAGCATAGTGAACTCTCATCATAAAGCTGCCACTGGTTCAAGGTTTGAAGTTTTTTTTTGGAGTTGAGGAGGCCGGAAAGGAATCGTGTTCCAGTGAAAAGGTATTCTAGTTGAGGCAAAAGAAGAAATTCTATCTGCAGCGTGCTGCCGCGCTCTCTTCTCTTGCTTTGGTTGAGTTGAACCCGTTAGAGTGTCCACTTTTGACTCCAAGACCTTGAGCTGATAGTCCTTTCGCAGAAGTGATGCTTCAATTTTTTATAGATAGAGTACCACGGCCCCCCACACCCCCCACTCCGAGGGACGGATCGAATCCTGGGCCACTTCCACCACATCGAGACCGGCTTCGAAGACTGAAATGCTTTACTGATTGGAATGATTTACAAATGCACCTTATAAGACAAAAGCATAGGCGGAGCTCGCTTGCCTTCAATGGTGAGAGTGTTAAAGAAAGCAGTCAAGAAGAAAGTAAACCTCTAAGTAATCAACTGCCCTAACTAAACCACCAAGAGCGGATAAGGCTAAAACAAGGGTGTCTGCATCCACTCCTGGGAAAAAGCATGCTTAGGGCGCTTACTCCTTCAATAGCAGATTAAATTCAATAGCAAAGAAAAGAAGCAAAGCCCGCTACCACGAAGACTAAGAAGACTTGAGGATGGCACTCGGTTTCCTAACTCATTTACTTTACCTGAAGCCTGGTCTTTATCGGAGATTCCCGGTACAAGGGAAAGGGAAATTCCTGTAGGACCGATCCTCTGTGAAAGAAGCCGAGTCTGTAGCCTTAAATGAAACCATGTCTTTCGAAATGGTTACAATTTTCTCATGTTTGATGGATGGTCCAAGATGGATAGGCGCTTTTGAGTTTCCGGTATTTTATTATATGTGATGGGAGGGAGACCCATTTACTCCCATTGAACGAGGCCGGTAAGGTCCTTAATTAAGGCCCCTCTATGTCTATGGAAGACCAATTGTCTTCTATGGCCCCCCTGTGCATCTGGACCTACTATTGGTTCAAGAGTTTCAAGGTCATCTGCTCGAACTGCTGCTTTCATTCTTGCCTCTGCGTGGTAAACCGGCTCTACGATAGTTCCTTTTCCACCACCAGGCCTTTTGAAGTCGGAAGAAAGCCCTAGTAGGGCTGGGCTGCATACTCCAGATCTTATAGGTTACAGTAGTGCCTTCCCTTTCCTTACGGTTTGTTTCATTTGCCGTCTAGTGGAATCACGTATGATAGCTTTCCCCGGGATCACAAAACACTATTCTATTAGGTCACGAACTCGTACTCGCTTTCCTGTGCCCTATTCTCTCTGACCAAGGCGCTAGATCTTCTATCTATTCGATTGACCATCAAGCTAGGAATAATGCCCTACCTTCGACTGAGAGTTTCTTCGCCTACAAACTCTTCCTGCGTACTTTACTTATAGGCTTGACGCCGGATAGCCCATTTCCCCTAGGCTAGTTCATTCCCGGCTATAACGGCAAACGGAACTAGTTGAATTAGCGAGGATCATTTCCTTAAGAAAGCGGGTGCCCCTTAGGAGATGACTTACAGCCAAAGCTTCTCGCTCTTTCCCTTTCAAGTGCCCATACCTGAGAGTTCTTTCCATTAGAAGATGCCAGTCTGACTCTGTACTTGGTAACAATCCCTTCTGTGCACACTTCCTTCCCGATTCAAAAGCCCCTTCAAGCCTTGCTTACTCTTACTTAATTTCATGCTTCAAAGCAGAGTTGAAAAGACTATCTCTGTATGAACTCGATTCCGACTTGACTTAGACTTAGGCTGTCGATTTGGGAAAGAAGAAAGAGATGAGATGCCACCAAAGCCCGTAGACTGGGATTTCCCATAGCTAAAGCTCGATAAAGGTACTCGGTAAGGGCAGATGAAATGCTATCCCCTCACTTGCTTGACAGGTTCGCTTTCCAGGTTATAGGTTACTTCTCTCGGGATGAACTAGCGATATGAGAGTTGGCCCGTCTTCGGCCAATTCCATGCCTTGACTTACAAAGATCTCGATTGGTTAAAGACCCATGATCTTTGTGAGTCATAGCGAGACAGCTCTCTCTCTTTTAAGAAGTACAGCAGTAAGTAAAGTTGTCACAAGGAGCTTTTAGCGTCAACGATCTGCAGTACTGAGCTGCGGAAAGTCTATCGATCGAAAGGACCAAAGCCAAGGGCAAGGGTATGATATATAGGTTCAGAAGCTCGAGTAGGAGTTGCAAGCCGCATTCGTAGTCTCTCATTCTAATTCCGCTTCTCACTTTGCTCCATCCAATTCTGATTTCTCTTTATCTTTATCATTTTCTCATAGGCGAAGGAGCGAAACGGCATCCTGATTCTTTGAGTTGTAGAACGAGACTTTCTCTGCTTAACGAGGGCACTGAGCATAATGAGACTTGATCCTTACGAGCGAAGGAAGGCTACTTCAATAGAAACATAAAACTGAGCAGAACAGTTCGTGCTAGTACAATTGTTATCCCATCTATGACCATAGCCCGAAGCAGACCTGGAAGCTGATCTGCGAGTGAATGAATTGGAAGGAAAGTCAAAGTGGGGGGCTTCTATAACCCACCACGGTTAGGGCTGGAGTTGTCACCCACGGGCAAGAATAGGAGGTCCTACACTCGCTCACAACCGCTTATTTAGTTGATATTGTTGGTTACGCTAAAGCCCTCGATCAAAAGAAGAAAGACAATGCCCATCATACCATTCGGGTATGTAAGTCAGGCCATTCCAGGAGACAGCAAGCGGGCTGGGACCGAAGCTCGCTATGCAAAGTATTAAGCTTAAAGCAAAGGGCGTGGTTGGGTCTTCTAGTAGTCAGATAAGAGATCACACGCCTCTTTGTCTTTTTGTTAGGCCCGTTTTGAACCTAAACGCGCTAGTTCTTCCCTTCCCATCTGACAGATAAGAGAGAAACTGGCAGCACAACGAACCCGGCTGGACAAAACGACTTCTGAATAGAATGGTTTTCTATCTTTCATTCTTCTCTCTTCTCTTTCAACCCTTGCCATATCTCTTGGACGAAGAGAAAATACATGCATTTGACACCGGGTACTACTGGCGAGCCCACTTCCTGACAATGGTATTTGCCCCCACTTCCTGCCTATTGTAATGATAAAGCATTCTACACTGAAGAGAGGGAGATTCGTTCAATCGGAGATTTGTCGTAAGAAGAGTGTCCTAAGCTCTCCATGACTTAGCCTGTGGTCATGCTAGACATTATGGAAAGGGGTCTTAGCATTAAATAATTCTTACTTTTTTCTCCTAAACTAAAGTGAGGACTAAGAGAGAGGGTCTTCTATTCCTAATTCTCTGCATCAAGACCGACCCTTGAAAAGGTTAGCATCCACCGTTCAAAGAGCGGGATTCTGTTGATTAATTCTCTTCTTAGACCATGTATTCTTCCTATTTATGATTCACCTCTTCGAGGAAGATAGAACATATCTGATTCAATTAGCAGATTTGGTATTAGTTCGAAAATCCCCAAGAATGCTTCGATGCATGAATCCCATTCCGCTTCCCTTTCTTTGGAAAGTAGCCCCCAGCCTATTACTATTAAAGGATAGGGATTCCGGTAAAGGTAAAAAAGAGTTAGTTCTGATTCACCTTCCTTATCCTCTTCTTCCTCCCCCCCGAAGGGAAAAGTCTTCTGTGCGAAGATCTTGAAAAAGCTGTTATTCGGGAGAAAACCTTGGGCAAAGCCCTATCTCCGCATAACCCCTGCGGATTCTTACTCGATCTTCCTAGAATCGCTTTTGCACCTATGCCTGCCCGATTAGTCTTCCTTGCCGGCGAAAATGATTAGTTGAAATTAGATCGACCCCGTGTCAGCCTTCAGCTCCTATCCCGTTGGGCGCTTCCCCGATTCTGAAATAATATTGGTTATTAAGATCAACTCGCTACGTCCCTACAGAACCTCGTCTCTGGGCAGCTGCCTTCTCCTTTCATCCGACGTCTTCTCACTTCGTCGAGCCTTTCTTATCGATGGATACCACCACCCCAATGATAGAAGGAGCAGATACAGATACGAGAAAGTAATAGCCCCTTCTTCTTCAATTGAAAACAAAAGAGCGTATTCTCAAACCTGACACCACAAAGGAAAGATAGTTGGCTAGGGCTTTACCCTTTTCTCTTATACGCTATTTGCGGTTATGATTTTCCTTGGGTCAATCGGAGTGAAGTGAGTCGACTTCTCCCCTTCTAGTATACTTTTTAGCGGTTGAAAAGAGAACTTTCCTGTCCTACTGAAGGTAAGTAGAGTGATTTCTTTCTTCTCACTCTCCGTTCTTTCTTTCTGACACTAGGAAAATTTAATCGAAAGTGTAAGAGTCAAGCCTAAACCGTCTCACCGCCTTTTTGCACTCACTCTCCTCGGACTGGGAAAATTGGCAATAGCTGATTCGATTCCTCGTAGCCTTTACTTTAGGGGCAAGTAATCCCACTGGGCTCGGAGACTCACTTTCGATGCTTCTTTTTTTGTCTAATTCTTCTCCTGAAAACTGGGCAGTCCATGCTTATAGGTTGGGTTATGGTTGGAATCAGGGTAAGGAAACCAATTCCATTAAGCGAATAGTAGCTTTTCCTTTCTCTTTTATGCATGGCTATCTTACCTGGTGCGAAAAGAGCTGATTCTATCACCCTCGGCTCACTCATTCCCTTAAGAGGAGAACTACGAAGACTTGCTTTCGTCCTTCTTTTTAGAGTCTTTACCATGAATCGCTGCGCTCCTAGAATAGGGCTGTTAAATAAAGCCATAGCGAGAGAGATCTTCCTTGCTGCTTAGTCACTTCTCCACCAGAGAGCTCCTTACTACAGTACAGGATGAAGAATGGGTAATTCAATCTAAATAGGCAAGATCTTACGGAAAGTATTTCGACAAAGAAAGTACGATCTGTTCATTAATATTAGCAGCATTCCCCCATGCTTTTCAGTTTACGTACAGCATGAAACGAAAACTTACTATTTATCAATATGGATAAGTCTGTTGATTGTTCTTGGGATTGCGGCTTTCTTTTGACCGAGTACCGAGTGGGAGTTGCCTGCCTGCTGTTCTGCTCCCCCTGATTGGATCCGCAGCCCCTCCAATAGAAGCTGAAGATGCGGGCTTAGAGCTTTCGCCCCGCTTTCCCTACTTCAATGGAAAGGGGGAAATCGCCTATCTAATAGAAAAAACTTTCTTCGGAATGGTCAGCCAAGCATTTTGAAGAACGAAATCGCGGTCTGGGAAACTAATCTATTTGTCTGAAGTTTTTGGAGCATTCCGATCCACTTGCAAGAGCAGTACAGGCATCACACCGTATGCTTTGCTTTTACCTTACCTACGGGCATGATGCTCTTTTTCAGGCTGAAGTTTTGGCTCTCTCGATTAGAAGAGCCATGCAGAAAAGGCTAACTCTGTAGGAGTCTCAATAAGCAATGATTATGGATTTCTAGCAGTTGATTACTCTTAAGGCATACCCTCAAAGTGTGGCTCGAAAGGAATGTTCGACCACAGGTTTTCCTGGAAGGTGACTTAGTCTGGAAGCAGATTCTGCCAGCCCGGAGTAACCAGAGCAAGTTCTCTCCAAAGTGGGAAGGACCATTCGGACTCAAGAAGCTTCTACAGTTTTCAGAAGCCTTACAGATCCTATTATCTTATCTTTCTAATTCAGACGGGGGCACAGCGTTGACGTCCTTGGCTTGGGACTAAACCTTCGTTGAAGAGTTTCAGTTAGGCAGCTCAACCGCCTTTAGAATACTGTAGGAAAAGACAAAGGAAAGGCTCATTTATACTTGGCACAGAATCGAGCTAAAGTCTTTTAGTCTTCTTACAAGAGATTTCAAATTTAGCCCAATCCGAGTTTGTGAACCGTAATGCGGCTTCATATATCTTCTAATATAGATGCCCCTTACCTAGTTAGTAGCTTCTTATGCTTGGAGATGCTACCTAGCTGATTGATCCAACTAGGACAGTATGAAGCCGCAGGTTCTCTTATCCAAACATCGGGAGAAATTGGTCCAGCCTAGTGTCAGTAGGTAGACTCTTTGAAGCTATGTAACCGGGTAGAGATGAGGTTTCAAACACATTTCTCTTTCTCAGCTCAGTAGCATTCAAAAAACCTGAAAAAGAAGAGTATTATCAGAACAGCCTAACAAGTACATGAGGCAGAGCGAGCCAGGGCTTTGTTATCTTTTCCTCCTCCTCAAGAGAAATCCTTAGGAGATTATTATATATAATCTTTCTCTATCTGAATTTTGTCAACCAGATATCGATCTCTTATATAGATAATTCCATCCCTACGATCGATCCGATTTGAGAGACTTGATTCAAGGGCACATCCCGAGAGGAAAAAAAGAAGCAAAGAGCCGATTCGGTATCGTTTTAAAAACGTAACCTTACTTCCAACCGTGCTACCGAACAGCTACCAAGCCTTCTCTTGCTAGACTCTGCGCTACCGGACATTGAGCTAGAAAGCATACCATTCCTACTGGAACCTGTCACTATGCTTCACACAGGGAAACCGAACTCAGAAAGAAAGACATGGGCTGGACTCCCGGAATGAAAGAGAGATAGGAAGATCTCTTTCTACCTTCTCCCTTTGGTCAATTTCATTATATAAGTGCTTAACGGGAGGCTGGGCGGGGCAATGAATAAGAAATGGGAAAAGCATGTAATTCACGTGCAAACTTTTTCTAATCAAGAAAAAAAACTATTTAATTCGACATTCTGATCTTACTTTCGCTGCTGCTAAACACTAGTCTAGCTGGTCTAGGATGTTTGTTGGACTCAATTCGTTATCATGGCACATCACATATCTGAGCTAAGAGTTGGGATGGAACTTTCAAAAAAACTAGCATTCGATGCAGCAGACTTACGCTTCTTCAAGCCCGCTTCGCTTTACTGCTTCCTGCTCTTCTCTTCTACCAAAGAATCTCAGGGTTAAGGCTAATTGTGCTGGTTCTTATGTTGCTTGAATGTCGGAGAATCAATCTACTTCCGCAGCCCTGCTCTATGAAAAGGATAACCTAGTTCATTCATAACCTACTTTGATCTTCCACGGAAAGGAAAGACAGAAAACCTGCGCTTACGCGCTTGCCATTCGTGTCGTGCTTTCGGTCCGGAGTTGCGGGTTCTCGCTACTTCCTATTCTCGTTCTTGACTTTCAGCTCCATTCGAGTGAAGAAGAAGACTCAAAATCCCCTCCGGTGGTCATTTTTCTTGGATTGGGTGTTGAATCTCTATCCTTTGTCGCGACCGGGTTTGTTGATACTTCGCTTTCTTGTTGACTATGAGTCTGTCTATACGCAATGAATTGCTTTGTCTTCAGTGTACCCGGGTTTCGTCAGTCTCACTCGCTCGCTTGCTGGAAAGACTGATGTAGAGACGGACTAGATTGATAGAGCACAGGGCCTTCCATCTGCCCAACCTGGTTAGCAATCCGGTTCAAAGCCAGTAGCACGATAGGACGACTTCTCAGTCCATTCCATCCTTTCAGTCAAGCCAGATGCGAATGAAATAGCTGCTCCCATTCCGACAAGATAAGGAATTCTTTTCTCTAGCCTGGAGCTTGTGTAGCCGGTCTTTTGCAAGCCTATACTAGAGATGAATTACTACATTCAATCCTTTCAGATAGAAGCCTACCTACTATAACCGGCTCATCTGTTTACCCGAGTTAGACCGCTAGCATCTTACCTTACATCTTCAGTCCCTACCCCATCTTTCTCTATCCCGCCACGAGCAATCGAATGAGTTTTGGGAAATGTGAAAGAAAAGAAGATAGATGCCCGGTGTCTCATTCAAGCTTTAGGCTTGTTCGGAAAGTCCTATCTTTCCAGCGCTCTCCTCTAGCCCTATCTTTCGCCTAGGTGGAGAGGAGGCATTGGAGTAGCAAACTTTCTTTTGAGGGACGGGAGTCCACTTATGAAATAGCTTTGGACAGCCTCTTCTCTGTACGGAGACTGGCATTCCTCAACCTTTGAGTAGCGAGGAAAGAGCCGGCTAAGAACTAGAAGTCAGCATTCGAATCGTAGGCCTTCATACCAGGACGGATACGGGCTCACGACTTCTCTACTCTTTCCTTTCTTTGAGCTCCTTCATGAAATTTTCCGAACAAAAGTCAAGTTGCATCAAGGGTTTGCATGAATGGAGCTTTTCTCTTATAGATCTTAGTCTTCCTTTTCTTTACCTCTTCAATCCAAATTGGATTGGCCAAAGATATCATCACTTTACCAGACACATGGGATCTTGTACAGCCGAGGCTACTGGAGATAGGTTCTTCGACAAGGGAAAGCAGCCGATGTATAAAGTACCACGATATGAAAGGGTGAAAGTAGATGCTATAGGATATGATTTTTCTATGTTCCAGAATAGTATGAATCAATTGACCAAAAAATAGCGGAAAATCTTTGTGCAGGAGTATGGGCAGACTTCTTGCATCTTGAGGTTGACTGGGAACTGATTATCGCAACCATAGGGTTCTATGACAGAGGGATGCAGTCTTTTGCATTAGCAGCCATCTTAGAGATCACTTTGAGTGAGGCACGGGAACTCATCAAAGCCTCAGGGGCGCCAGGAACATCTTTGGGAGTCAGATGGGAGACATTATGGGCAAGGCAAAGCTTACCTCTCTGTAGGGGCCGAATCAGTTGAAAGAAGACATCAAGTGAATCTTTCTTGCATTGGGCATTTATGGGATGGTAATCTTTTCCCGACCGCGTTCCCTTACCCACTTCCCTTACTTTTTGGTGAGAAAGTCCTCTCTCTGGTCTTCAAGAGGTGATTCTCTAACAAAGGAAAGAAAGGAATGACTATCTATAAAGAGACAGGCTTTCACAGACATCCCGAGGGTAATTCAAATCACTCTTCTTTCAGCTCTTGTGAAAATGGTCCCTGTGGTTCGTTTTCCCTTGTGACTATGCTTTCTGTGGTGAACTTTTGTCGACTCTTCACTCTTGCTTTCGTGGGAACAAGAATCGCTATGGTTGAAGAAGCTGTGAACTCGTCTGTCTTCTCTCACCTGTAGGGTAGGCGAGTGCCCCAATGAAAACAAGAATAAGAGTGAACGTCTCAGCCCAAGTCTACTTTACATAGCTATGATTCGATCTCTCAAGATCTCAGATGCGGATTTGGATGCTTTCCATCTCTGTTAACGAAAGCTAATCCACTGGAGGAATGGAAGTCAGTGTCAGTCTGGTTCTTTGCTCTGTTCACTCTCCGTTCCGTCTTTCTGAAACAGTCATCTCACTTCCTTTAACGGGAGCAACAACCCCCTTGACTTATTCTTCTACCGCTCCTTCCCAAAAGAAGAGTTAGGGCTATTTTCACTAGTTTCAAAGGCCCCTTGGGAGCACTTTCATCCCAATCTCTTTCTCTTTTTAATACACAATTCTTATTCCCATCTCTCCAATCTTTTGTTAATTGGCAAGGCTCCTCGAACCAGACCAGATTCTTTTAGAGCTTCCCCCTTTCGTTTTGGATGATAGAGTGCACCTCTGCTTTGTTATACTCTATGTTTCGTACAACTTCTGCTGTTAAGGCTCCCCCATTAAGCAATTCAATGTCGATGCTCTGTCTTATCCTCCTCAGAAGGCACCCCCATAAGGTTGCGATAACCCGTTCTTCCTTTTTTTTTTATGTTGCTGAGGTTTGAGTTAAACCTTAGTCGCATAAACCTTTCTTGAAAAGGTCTGCTTTCTTTGCCTTCCCGGAATGACTGCCTTCCGTCAGTCATGGTCTAAGGTCTGTCCTACGCTCCACTATAAGCTAAAATCATTCTTTAACCTGCCTAAAGGCATAAAGAAAGGCATAAATAGAGGCATTCCTCTTCTAGTAGATCCAATCCAGATCGAGCATATGTACAAGAATAGCTCTTCCCCCTCTGTGAGAATATTCCATATTACCTTGCTTGTCTCTTAGTGGAATAAGGCTTGCTTTCCCTTTCGTGGATTGTTCCGTCCTGATCCCAGATGAGGAGTGAAGTCGTAACAAGCAAGCTAGCGAGCCAGTTGAATCCATCCCCGTCGAAGTCGAAGGCGGAATGAGATCAGAAGGTGGGTTAGGGAGGATCCTTGCCGAATCGAAGTCTTTCTCCTCTGCTGTTCAAGCTAGCTCATAAGAGGCTGTTGCAAGCCAAGTAGGAGAGTCCCAATGCAATGTGTATGTCTTGCCTGCAGTGAACTCAGTCGTTACCATATAACCGCAGCCAAGCAAAGTGTTTCAGTTTAGCGGTCATTATATCAACCGCAGTTCTTGCTATATATATTTAAACCCGGTACTCTGGGCTTCGTAGAAAGTCGTACTATTACCCGCCCGCTGTGTGCTGTCTAACTGCGTGGATAGCTAAGTATCTGACTCACCGAAAGAGCTCGCCCACCCTAGTCTAATCCAGAACAACATTCTCTCCAGTACACAGGGTCATAACCATAGGTCTAAGTTATTCATATACGACCAGAGTGATCAAGTGGAAGCAGCCTATAGCTCAATAAATGAGAGCTAGGACCTTATCAATGTGGTAATCGAGAGTAAAATAAAAATAAGGAGCAGTAAACATCAGCATTATAGGTCCCGGGTTACGTACTTGGGGAAGGAGCTAAGTGAGTTAACGAATTGGAGGTTAGCAGAAGCATGTTGTATGAGTGGATTTTTCAGTGTTGCCTCACCCGCAGTTCTAAGGGAAAGTTGCCCAATAACTGGTAGGCTGCCGTGCTGTGCTGGGGAGAAAGTCGTGAATATCTTGCTCAGGAAGAGTTTGATTTGATAAGTAGTACACGAGCTCAGAATGACATAAATATTTAGCCGGGTAATTTATTTAAGGGAGGTAGGGTAGTATGCTAGTAAAGTCGCTTTGTGTTTGGTTCGCAAACTCCTAGTTCCACCCACCAGGCCCTTAGCCTGTAAGCGTGGAGTCACTACCGGTTATTAGAACAAGCAACTAGGCCGGCGGTGGCGCAGTTATTAACCGGGGCATAGGTAGGGTTACAGCTCCTGATTTATATATATCTAGCTTTTCCGAAGAATGAGGCTTGGGACACGGCTCTATGAACCAGGCGAGGTCAACTAGAGTGCATTAGTAACAGGCAGCTAGAGTGTATTAGCTGTAGTAGTCAAACTCAGTATGTCGCTGCTGGCAGACTTTAAATTATTGTGTTAGATGGCTACACGTATAGATTAGATACAAGATATTCGCACAAGCGGCATTGTTCACACCTGCTGGCACGGCATTGTCGTTACAAGTTATCTAAGCTTTACGCAAATCCATCATCGGCGAAAGCTAAAACACATAACATATCATCCCCGTTCCGTTGGACTCGAAGTCACCAACTTTCTCCTTATCCCATTCTCCATTAGAAGGTGTTTCGGGACTCACAGATCTAGCCGAAGTATGCCCACCCGATCTTGACAACTATACTTCACTTCTCCAGGTAGCCATTAGCCAACTCTCCCCATTCTGTCGGAAACCTGCCGTCGCTTTCTCTCCAAATTGATGACCAACCTTTCCCCGTACACATCCATAGTCTTCTCTTGTCTCTTGTTAAAAAAACTACAACCTCAGCCCCTGCTATGTCCTTCTTTTGAAAAACGGATGAAACTGCAGAATAGCTATAGCCCCGAAAGTTTCTGATCTAGAGAAAGAAATGGTGTCAAGGGATAGCTCAAGCCTGGGACAGAGCACACCGCGTCGGTGGGGATTTGTGGTCAAGACGATAACGCGCTTTTCCGCCCCCTTTCCTTGTTTCCTTGCTCGACCACGGGAGAGTAGAAATCTCAATGCCTATCGTTTTCGCCAGAAGATTACAGACTGAATGGGTAATTTGAGGATAATGTCAAGGCATATGTTCGTGTCATGCCCAATAGCTCATCACGAGCAAGGCTGGCAAACGAATGTAGTTAGCCGGTAAACGGATAAGCAAAGCTTAGCGCTTATACAATCGGTCTTACTAAATGCATCCCTGGCTAGAGCATAGTGGGGAAGCCCTAAAAGGGTAGGTTTCACACAGGTTCTCCACTCGACTAAAAGAAGAGGCTAAAGAGCCGTCCGAGAAAGCCAATGAAGAATGAAGTTGGCAGATAGGACGATGCCGGGCTTTACACACCCCCTGTCCGTGGGACAATGGGGACAGAGCGGGAGAATTCTCCATATGACGATCCATATTTAGGGAACGGTTGAACTCATTATGTCATGCTCTCCTGGCTAACGCAGGCACATAAGCTGAGTGAAAATTCTCAGGCCCCGGGAGGGACCGGCCCCGCCCATATAATAAAGTAAAGCCTGTGTCGAGATAGATTGAATTTCCCTTCTAATCCAGAATCCTCAAGTGAGTAAACTACCCTTTGAAATGCCTCGGTAGCCGGAGGTTTCGGTATGACCGTTTTTCCAGGCCGGTTTCGAACCTTCGCACATCACGTTGTACCTCGGGGACGGGGACCGTAAGAAGGGTTTTAAACGACTTATTTCGATCACTGGGGGCTTCCTTACCCTTAAGGGTGGGATATCGATCAACATAAACAAACGAGAGAAAGTGCTCGGTCCCATACCTATTGAAGTGAAGCAAAAACAGAGGAAGACGACGATGAAGAGAACGAAAAGATCTAACCCATTTGGTGCGGGTCTCACTATTGACCGGGGCATTGTTCCTCCTGATGACATAACTCCGATTCATTCAGTCGTAATGCTCTAAGTAACTGCCTTCTGTAGAGACAGTAGCTGCCTCGGCTACCAGCTGAGCAATAGAATCGAAATTTCCCACTAGAACTCTTTTATCTCGTAAGCTCCGCTTTACCTTCTGACCCTACTACCCCTGCTGTTCAGCAGAAGGGGAGAAGGTAATATTTAATATTAAAAAGCCATTTGAGTCGAGCCGTTGACTCCGAATCTACAGGGGCTGCTCTGTAACTAGAATCCCTTCGAAGAGAAAAGTCACTCCTTTATCAAGTCGGGCGCCAGGAATGTTTTTCGTATGTGTCGATAGACCGATTCGAGGATGGAAGAGATCTATAGAAGACATTTACTTTACGTAGTTGGAGAAAAGGCAAGTGCATTTCGTCAAGCTGACCGAAGAGCGGGTTGATCAAAAACTCATTCTCATGTTCTGCACCTCGAGGGGCAGCGCCCCAGCCATCGATAAAGCCTGCGTCAGACTAGTTGGATCTTTTCATTCTTCAATTCATTGAGACTTCTAATTCCATAAAGCTTTTATCTCCGCCCCCCTTTCTACTAGTTTTTGCTCCATCGATAACAACAATGCTCGCCTCTACTTAGCTTAGGACCCAATCCTTTGCACAAATAGGAAAGGAGATTAGAAGAGAGTTCGGCAGGAAAGCGGCAATTCAAGTGAGCGACTATACGCCTGCCACAGCAGGAGATTGAGACTCTTACTACTTGATTTGGATTGGCTTGGCGGTAAAGCACCAGGGCGAAGTCCTGCAGTTGGTGATTCGATCTCACTTCCAGATGTTAGCGAAAGAATAATTCCTGGACTAGCGATTTTGGGTAAATGTGAGATATCCTTCCTCTGAAATGGAACCGCGGGAAGACCTATTTAATCTTCGTGGCCCGGTGAAGAGCGAGAATAGATTTAGAGTGACCATAATAGCGGTGCAACTGTTTTCTTTTGCTCGGATATAGATCGAATCTTTGCGACGGGCGTGACCTACCGGCCTCGTACTCTCCCGCCTACCCAAAACTAGCCCTGGGCGTAGAGTCAATAACTGATCTTCCAGGGTGTGCTACTATTGAGTGAGTCCGACCTTCCCTCGAGAGCTTGAGATTTTTGCCATGCCTTGCTTGCTTGCGGCCTACCGAAGAGGGTTTGTTAGAATGATAAATGAACCTATCGAAATTAGGTATTAATGATTGAAAGCTGCTTGCCAAAGGGTCCCGATCAAAAGTGAGTGAAAAGTCAGCCCTGTTTTTGAGCAAATCTGATTCGTTTTGTGTTCAAAGTTTGAAAAAGTACCCCCTATTTTGATGCATTTTTGTGAGTGAATAGGTGAAACCGGATTCATTGGAGTTGCTAGGGCCTGTCGGCGCCAGTGGGAGTGGAGCTTAGGGCTTTCAGTGGAGAGTGCTTCCTCTCTGTCCCCTACACCTGAGAGTGATGGCTCGCGTCGGTGCATGGATGTTTCTGGGCAATCCTATCTTTCTTCTTCGCTGCCTTCTGGCTCGTCTAGTTTGGAATGGGATGTGGAGGGTATTTTGGTCGGATCGATTCGGCTCTAGTCACTCTCTTTCCGTCACTCGTTCAGGTCAATGTCTTTCAGGGCATCGGTGCATGTTTTTCGTGTACTCGTTTCTGTAAATCCATTTTTCTCTCGTACTGCTACTTCTTTCTTGCACTAGTCATTCTTGATGGCACTTGTTTTTCAGCAAAGTCATTCGTTCTGGCTCGACTACTTGTGTTTCTGTTTCGGGCACTACTCTTTTCCTTCGTGCTGTGCCACTTTCCGGCATATATCAATTATAGGGACTCGTTTCGTGTAGAAGCAAGCGAAGGGATTTGTCGTAGAATGAAGATGAAGATCCAGCTTGACTCTAAGGACGAGGCAACTCAAAATGGGTGTTAGCGACTCCGATTTTGATGATCGTATACGATTGACCAGGCCTTCGCCGCGCAGGCGGGTGCAAACTTTCGGGTATCATGTACGGCTGCTGCCCGCTAGAGCCTTGAAAAAATCAAAGTATGTTTGATAAGGCGTTGGTTCGGTCGATCGAGGTCGCTCTTCGCGAAAAAGAACAAGAACGTAGGGTACTTTAGCTGGATAAGGAGCGCGGCGTCCGTACAGTGAGTGCCAGCTCCAGTCTTCCTCATGGGGGGTCAAAGGAAATGAGGAAGAACATCAAAACACATTGGCCAGCGGCTAAGGTGCCAACATCAGAAGTAGGGGGCTACCTCTCTCAGTAAAAGGGAAAGGAAAGGCGAGATCGGCTCACTTCGACCCCGACTCTCCGTCCGAATGTAAGGCGGCGCTTTCCGAAGGCGCTGAAGGAGGATATTGCAAGTGGTCCACTCTCTCATCTACAACAGTGGATCAACCCGTTGTCCAAACTGAAAAGTATTTTACAAAATAAAGCGTGCTTGAAGGGCCCCGCCCCTACCTACTTCACCTTCAACTCATAGCTTAAGCTCTCAGACTAGAGAGAGCTATTCTCACTAAACCGAATCTCTAAATCGAAGACGGCTCACTCACCTCTTTGAAAGAATCTCTGACTATGCCGCCTCTGTACCAACCTCTTCTTGGGAGAACCTCGTATTCGAGTGCTTTCTTATTCTTATAGGATGATTCTTGTAAATGGGAAAGGAAAGCACCAGTTACTTTTGTCACCCGAGAAGTTCTTGGGGCATGTCATCAAGGAACGAGCCCCGAGGAAGGTAGGGCATTTGCGGATTTAGAGTACGAGACGCCCTAAAAAGTCAGCATCATGGGGGCTAAGAACGGATTGAAATCTGATCTAGTATGTCAGATGGATTCATTGGATAAATCCATGTGGATTTGGGGAAAAAATGACTATTTGAAAAGTCCCGAGAACCAATGATTCAAAACTTCTACTCTATAGTTTAGAAGTTGGCTTTTTCATAATCATAACTTTGATTTATAGACGGATTGGCCTGAAAGCGATGCGCAGAAGAAAGGTCATCCATACGAGCACACCAAGCCGAGCTTGTTACCCATCTAACTAAGTAAGTATAAGTAGCGATCAACGGGTTTAGCTACCGATCCAGCAATATCGGTGAAGAAGGGCAATTCCGCTTGTAAAGCTCTTTCGTCGTGCGAGCTTTACAAAAAACCTTTCCGGCTAGAGAAATCCGCGTCAAATCAGCTGGGGATGAGAATCCAAATCTAGCTTTTGATATTTTCAAGTTCTAGGGTTGATTATAGGGCAAGTCATAGGATTGACAGACGTCAAAGTGAAGATATTTCCAGTTGCTCCATAAGGCCTTTTCTAAGACATTTTCTAATCTCTGCCCTAATAAAATTCTTGACTAGGCTTATAGGGAAATTTGTATATGGAAGAGTCTTTCAAAAAACATTATTGAGTCTCTTATTATATATAACCAACCAACTATATATTAGTTTAGTGGAAGGAACATGAGTTGGCATCCTGCTCGCAATAGTTTGAATTACAGGTGTAGAGAAAGAAAGGACATCTCCATGCTTCATAGCTGCACAAAAAAGGGGATGTGGAATCTTCGATTTAGTATCCTGCTTTATTTATTAAGCGAGTGTGAAGGTTGTAAGGCATAATCCCGTCTCTTTGGGGGGTAAGGTAGTTTCTATTAAGTTCTTGCAATCCAGTTCAATAAAATGCTTTTGTTTTGATCAAACCGGTTATATCTTTCTAGTCTCTTTTCTCGTATCGTATTCTTAGTGCTGTGTATAAAGAGAAGGCCCCTAGCCTAGTCTGAATGTACCAGTGGATAATATTTCATTGAAGGCGCGTAGCACCTCCCCTTCCCAGAACTGATACTCATCATACGAAAACAGGTCCTATAGATGCCTTATGTTAACAAAGTGAGAGCCGAGTCTTTCCTTTGATGGAAGCACTAGACTCACTATACAGGAGAAGACCTAAAGGTTGTAAATCCTTATTCAGCCAAATTCAATTTCCAAGGTCGAGCAAGTAGAATAAAGTAGGAGTTTCTCACGAGACAACCTCAATCTTGAGTCAATTGGTTAGTGAATTTATACTTTGCGGGTGATTACACAAATTTTAGGAAGGCAGTTTAATTGCTTCAATGGATGGAATTGCTAGAAGACATATACCAGTGATGATAAGTGAGGCTTTAGAGCACCTCAATGGTTAATCTACGGTATTTACGTAGACTGCACTCTTGGAACTGGCGGACATTCAAGTTCTATATTAGAAAAACTAGAAAGAGGAACTCCTTTGAATGAGACACAAAAACTGCTGAGATAATCCGAAGTGATAGTTCTTTTTCTTCTCCGCAGTTTTTTCTAGTGAATGACAATTTTGCTAATTTGAAGGAACATTTAAAAAAACTTAGTATTAGCCGGATTTCTTTTCGATCTAGGGCTTTCATCTTATCAATTAAACGAAGAAAAAAGAGAAGCTCTTTCAATTGCAGTATTAAGGGAAGCCTAGTTTCTTGTCTTGATCCAGCCAAAAGAAGGGGTACAGTGGTAAGCCTCTAAAGTTCTGGCATCAAGATCACTTCCTTCTGTCATCGAAAAAGGGCCCATTGAAGCGGGAGTGAATAGTGCGAGTCTAACATTCTTCCTACAAGTGTAGGATTCATCGTGCCTTTTATGAGGACTTACTAGTGTGATTCTCAGGCATTTCTCTAGTTTTTTTTAGTTTAAGTTAGTTAAAGGATGAACCCTAGATAATCTATTTCGTTATCCCTGTCCCTGCGCCTTCAAGGGTGAATGAACTATAGCTTTACTTTACGATCGAGTCTCTTAAGAAGCAGTTTTCATCCCGCTAGAGATTCCGAATGTAGCATTTTGCCTTTGGCAGGTAGACTAGCCGGTTTATGAAGCTAAAAGAAAAAGAAGATTCAGAAAGAAAGCGAGCCGGTGAAGTAAGAAGACCCGATGTAAGATAGACAGATCAGATTCCAGTGTGAAGTATTACCCCTACGAGCGAAGGAAAAGAAATGCTTTTTTTCAAGCAGGAAGGAAGAAACTTCACTGCAACTGTATTCCTCTTCCCCGACTCAGTCAACAGAAAAGGCTACCGACCGGCTTTCAAGCAAGTATGGAGACCCATATCCTTCTTTTACTTCAATCAGCTACTTTTTTTCACCTACTGAGAATTCCACTTTGCTTCAACCGTTTACTTGCCCTTAGCTCCCTCACAGTAGGATTGCATCAACCGCCCTGAAAAGGCTAGCCGGCTAGAAAGAAAGAGGTCAAGGCTCTACTGCTACAGGAACTCGTACTGAGGGCTCTGGAGTAACGGCAAAGTAAGCCCCCGCTCTGGAGTGAATACCAATTGACCGTATAGAGTGGCCCTACGGCTCCTGGCTTTCTAGTCCTCCACCTACCCCTTCCTTCTTCTAATAAGAGACAGCGAAAGACGCTAGGCACACTCTTATTTAAACCTTTCCAATCTCTCTTAGCTCCCGAGCCTATTCTGATTCCTTCCCTTCCTTGCTTCGAGGAGATTCTATAATAGTCATCGAAGGGGACAGGTATAGAATAGAAGTCCGCCCCAGTCACTAAACCTAGCTCACCAAGCCTTAGGAGTGCCTGTGGATCTTGGCATCTAGGGTTCTGGCTTTTGCTTTAATAAGTGAGATCTCACTCGTGCCAGTTTTCTTCCCCTCGGGAATGATGTCCTAAATTCCTTTTTCCTTTATTAGGGTGCTTTGTTCCAATCTACTCTTTCACTGCAATGAAACAAAATCTGAGATTTCCAGGTTTAGATGCCCGGAAACTCACTCTCCTTCTGAGGTATCCTAAGATTGAGCTCTTCGGGTTGTACCAAAAGCAGGAGTTTTTCATTCAACTAAGGCAAGCTTACAGTTCGAGTTCCTCCGTTCCATGTCAGTTCAATCGAGTTCCCTTTCCCGGGGTAATATAGTAAGCTCTCAATCTCATAGTCCAAGTCGGGAAAGACAGAAGGAGAGTTTGGAAGGGAAATAGCTTGAACGCTTGGTTAACTCACTCCTGGTTCAACAAGAGCTAAGGCAGGGGTGAGGGCAGTCTCATAATATCTGCTCACTCGTAAACAAATAGATGGCTGTCTCTATCTATCAAGGTAAGAAAGAAAAATATAGGAAGAGGTATGAATAGAATCCTATTATAACTAAGTAGAAAACTCCCGTTAGAACCGTGAATACCAGATCGAAAAAGAGGTGCACCTAAATTCTTATTGTCCATGAAGTCTTATAACCTTATCTTTGGTTAAAGATAAAGTCCATGGAGAATCGAGATGATAGGAATATATAACACAACCCTCTGGAAGAATGGCGGAAGACCGGTAACCATCATCAAGTATATAAGGATATGCACTTGACAAGGACCAGTTAAACCCCATGTCGTATAAACGCCAGAGAAGACCAAACTTGAATTTGGAAGCATCAAAATTTGATCTTTTCCAGGTTCGCCCAACCATAGGGCAAGCCAGCCAGTCTTCGAGACGGCAATTCAGGTCAAGGTGCATACGGCAATACCAGTGAAGCCAACGCAAATACAGCTTCATCCAACCATGGATAACTGTATTTTCGAGGATCCACCGCTCGCCGTCAAAGACCATTGTATCTGGAAACAGACACAAGTCAGGCGGACGGAATTCCACCGAACACTTGTGGATTATCAATCCCAACAAATATGGATTAATAGGGCTTCCCCTACCAATCCACCAGTCGAGAGGATAATCTGGTCTATGCATCTTTTCATGAGCAACCCGAATCCTCTCCCATTTACGAGATAAACGAGATTGAATCCGAGATAACACACGATAACCTGCACCAGCTAAGCGAAGAACTATGCTAAAATCTTTTATGCCATAGCTATAAGCTAGCTGACACAAGCCAATGGTGCTTCTGCACCCCATAAGGGAATGACAAGAAATTGGAGAAAGATCAACAGATCCAACCCAAAATTTCTTGGCAAACTCAAGAGCTCCAATTTTTGATAGAATCGATTTTGGTAATGAAATCGAAACTCCGAGCCTTTCCAATAGGAGAGCATACTCACGTGCTACACCATCATCAGCAATGACAATGTCGTCGCCGAGGAGGGCGTAGTCCTGAAAAGGTGTTTTCCTATTGCCATGTGCTTTCTCAGCTGCCAACCACACCAGATAGTGGTGTGACAGAGCGAAAAGTGACCACGAGCCGTAGTAACCCAAAGGCTGTCCAGCCAAGAAGGCAATCTCAAAAGGTTTCTTTACCATAGGGGAACCAACCCAAAAGGTATTGAGACCCAGAGTGCTATTCACAATGCAGTTGGCCAAAGTAGGCCCCCAAATCATTTCCATTACGAAATAGATGACCCCTAAAGGCCATCTATCCGTAGCCGACTTTAGGTCGAAGGAATACAAATTCTTATACCCCTTAGACACTAAATTCCTAATCGGCCGCATCTGGTCGAAAGTGCCATCACATGATAGGTGTGAGAGAACTCTCATTGCCCATTGGTGGACAGGAAACATAAGACGCTGCTTAAGATATTTGCATATAGCAAATATCCGCCTCTTACCACGACCTTCAATAACCTGCGCTAACCTACCCGTTACTAAGGGGATACCCCGATAGGCCGGTAGTAAGGACGCAAAATAAGGTCCTACACACCGCTCGAAATAATCGAGATCCAAATTAGCAAACCAAGTATTCCTAGGATCAAATGGGTATAAAACCCGCTTAAACCATAGAATACCTGGGGAAAAGAATCCATCTGGAATAGAATGAATTTTATTAATATTCCAGGCGAAAGCAGCAATCTCGTGTTTCAAAGACACAAAAATGTTTTGAAACGCGATATGCTCAGTACACTGACGATCCACTTCAGGGTCAACGGAATAACCGAAAGACCGAACAAATGAATCAGTCAAGGGAACTGATTTCCAAGTAGGAACCCACCTAAAACCTTTGTCAAGAGGTTCTCGGTGAAGGAACCGTAGATATTTTGATCTGATAGATGCGAAGGCAGATTTAATCTCGCCTCCAACAGCCATCACCTCTTCTAATGAAGCGGTTGGCGTACCAATAGACTTAAACGTAGAGGCCCGAATCTTCGGAGCCACACGCAAGACCTTGGATAGGCCAAACCAAGACAAATAGAGCCTAACCAAAATATCACCTGATCGACCCCTCTTCGCAATCCTACGACGGAGAGGAACAGGAATCAATCGAGGGATTCCGGACCGCGACAGGGAAACCGAGACAGATAGACTATCTGACTTACGGTATGACCCAGCGTAATAACGCTGAAGTGATACCGCGCACTGCTTTAAATAAAGCGCAGTGAACAGATAGCCCGAACGCCGTCTCAGTTTGATCACAAACCGCACGAAAGCAACACAAGCTAACCCTATCTCCACAGAAAGACCCATGGAGGATGCCAAAGGGACTCGAATGAGTAACCCCTTTAGCAACCGAGTTTGTTCATCGAAAAAGAGATCAAAGAAATTTCCTCGATAAGTAAGCTCCAACTCCCTTTCTTCCAATAACGTATAGAAGAACTGCTCCTTTCTTCACTCTGATTCCCAAAGGACAGTTGAAGTAGGTGTAGGTAAGGTCATGTATTCTATTTATCTTTATCTTATCCGAGGATAACGACAGCTAGTAGAAATCCCTTAAACTCCGCTCTTCTCACTCTAACCCGACCTGAGCTTTGCAACTAAGATCTTCGCCCCCTGTTATGCCCTATGCCTAGATCAAGCCGCTTCTCCCCTGCCTTCCTTTGCTTGGTTGTTGAATACAGTCACAGTCAGACAAACTGCTTTGAGAATAGAAGGGCAATGAAAGTCGATTGATCCTCTATCCTGGACCATTCACCTAGTCTCCTTCTTCATCTCCGACAGCTAGTTACTGATCTGATGAATCTGAGCTTATCTTTTAGTTTTCTATTGGTCTTCTCGTGCTATCCCAATCTCTTCAGTGATGAAGCCCAGTCCAGCAGACTCCTCTTTTCCGCTCTTTGGACGTCTGAGTGAGACCTCATTTCGCTTTGTGAGAGAGGTTTGATGCTCCGCCTATGAGGACATCTTCCGGCCACTCAATAAAATCAATTGGGTAGATAAGCCCACGGAGCGGTGAGGTGGATCACTACGATAATCCATAAGATATGGTTATGGTAAATAACTACACTGAATTTCTTTCCGGCTTTCTTGCTTTTTTGCGTGATTGCTTGATGCCTTTCGCTGCGGAACTAAACTTTCTATGTTGGTTGGTTAGAAACTGTGACAAATCCCATATATGAAAATAGTATATCCTTTCTCTTATGAAGAAAGAAGGGGTCAATACTCTCAATCAGGTCTACATATGACTCCTCTCACGATGCCGTCACGCTCATGAACCTCTTTTCTTTTTGAAAGCGGCTTGAAGTGAAGAGCACTTATCCTCTCAGCCGGAGGGGGGGTGCTCGACCCCCCCATTCCCCTCATTCATGGTGGAGGAATCTACCAATCGAATGTGATCCGTACTCAAAAGCTTTCATTCCTGAAGATAGGTTCATCCATGCTATTCAAAACCCATTTTCGTCAGAAAAACCCGATGCCTTCATCTTGAAGGATGGTCAGTTATGCGCTTTATTGTCTTTTTCTTTTTTCTTGAACCGGACAAGCAGCTTCTCTGTTTGGGATTCTTCTATATTGGAGTGGGACCCCTCTTCCCGCTCATCCAAAAAGATCGTATATACGAGCTCTTTTACCGGGGTAGGCACTTGGATTAGTCATAGTAGGGCCTCATGTGTTTGACTTTGTCGAAACTTTTTCTTTGTAAAAACACTTTTTCTTTCTCCCTAAGCCTTAACTTAAGAAGCCCTAAGAATGAAGGTATTATAGCCAGGATTCCCTTCTCCCCTTTCTCTCTTTCGCTTTCTCTTTTCCTCCCAAAGTTCTATCCTTTCTTCTTCAGAAAGACCTAGTCCACCTGATTGATCCTACGGGCAGCTCCTAATTCCAATTGAAAGCGTGAGATTTGACCTCCTTTGTCCAGGCTAGTAGGGCATAGAGAGTGTTACTCCTATGATTTGAGTGCGGCCACTGATAGATGGCTCTTGTAATCATGTTTGAAGTCTTTCAATCTCTCTTCACCTCTAGTGTTGTGAATTCAGCACTAGCAATAAAATTTTTCCTAGTAGCCTTTTTTCAAGTCAAGTTGTGGCAGGTGTGCTTTGTTGCCTGCCAGCCCTTAGTCTACTATTCTTCTTGTCCACTCTTCGCACTCACTCATCACCTTGTGGTATGGTGTTGTGCAGAAGAAGTGTCCCCCGGTCAAGTCTTTAAGGACTACGCAGTACTTGGTGATGATGTTCTCATCGGCAATCGTCGCGTTTCCGCAGTTTACCATTCATTGTTAGATGGCTTAGGTCTCACTATTTCAGTGAGTAAATCATTGATGTCTAAGACTGGTGCGGTGGAGTTTGCCAAGCGGTTCTTGATCAAGGTACTGACTGTGGATTTTTCACCCATATCAGTTCGTTGTCTAGCCAACTACTATCATCCTCATTGCCTATGTGCCATCGAGATGAAGTACCCAATGAAAGAGATTCTGTTAGTGTTCAGTGTACTCAGTGAGAAGCTAAGGATAACCACTCCTTGACTTGTCTTTTCGATTGCTTTCTTTCTTCATTTTGAATGCTTTCAATTGCTCTCCTACGTCCAGTCTACTCTTTTTTCGCATTCAAGGTCCTACTCTCTTTGTTAAAGGAAAGTCTCTCCCAGTAAGTAGTCAACCCAGTAAGTAGTAAACGCCTTCAACACTCTCCTGAACCTCTTTATTTAGGGAGTCTATGCCTTCACTCTATTCTAAAAAAGGTAACTTCTCTATCCTACTCTCTTTGAAAGCTAAGCCCTATGCTATCCTCGAACTCCTATAGTTGAGTAAGGTGACAATGAGGATATAGTTCTCTCAAGCCCTTCGTAGCCCTTCCGCTGTCTTATCTTATTGATTCATCATTGCCTTATATGTGAAAGATTTAGCTACGCTTACTCTATAAAGTAAAGTACTTCATCAGGAGTATCACAAGAAGCTAAATCCCTGAGCTAGTCAATACCTTCAACACTCTTTCACTTCAATCAACTCTTATTCTTATCCTTCCCTCTTTAAGCCGCCCTCATGATTAGCTTTGATTTTCCCTCTTTCTTACCCTTCTCTCCCTCTTTCCTGTCCTAGAAAATCCGGTAATGTAAAGAAGTCAAGTCACAAGCAGTGAGACATCCCCGTAGATGATTTATGAATAATAAGTAGCACTTTCTTGAAAGCCGAGCAGAGACTCGCTTTCTTCTTTGTACCGAAATTCATCATAGGGATTGTTGGCATTATTCGCTGATGATTCTTCCTTATCTTATATTCGACCATGTCACATAACGGTTCTGCTATCAGACATAAGAGTGCACTAAATCAAAAAAAGAGAAGCAGAAAGAGACGTACTAGAGGGATAAGGTAAGGCAAAAACTTTTCCCAGTTTACAGGCCATACATGGAGACAACTCCGACACAGGGACACTACCTAGGACACCACCACGAACTTAAGTACTCAAACGATCACGAGACAGATGACCAAGCCGACGATGTCATAGATTAACCAAAGAAGAATGGTAGAGGTTGAAGGAAAGCTGATGGTTATTCACCTATGGGTTCAGGCTGTGGAGGTGTACTTGTTGAGAAAACCCCGTGTTTTTGGACTCAAGTCAATTCCATGAGTGAAAGACAATCTTGAAGAAAGTTTTTTGAGAAAACCCCGTAAAAATGGCTTACTTGAAATTCTATGAGTGAAATCAAATCAAGAAGAAAGTTTTTTGAGTCTCATATATATGCAAAAGTACTCAAAAATGAGAAATATTAATAAGTATGATGAAAGACTCACTAACCTATTCTTCAGAAATAGACCTTTCATTTTCTATTTTCTTATTTTCACCGAAACAAGCAATCTCAAGAATCTCCGGTCGTAGAAGAGAAGGAGCGATCCCCAATATCAATAACAGATAATCTCACGGTATCAGCTCATTGATAGACAAGCGGTAGAGTACGAGGGATTGATCCCAGACTCCCATGGCCAGATGCGTAGGGGCAAGCCTAACCTGGGAATGAGCTCGGCATCCCAGATCTAATTGTGGTGCTATCATATTCTATTCCATGATGCACACCTTGTAAATGATATAGGGAGGAAAGCAGTCCCTTGAACCCAAGTCAAGCAAGCTAAGGCCTAAACAAATTGAAAGAAGGAGGACTAGAACTTTCTAAAAGAAAGACTTACCCTATATTGACTATGGAGGTTCAAGCTTACTGTAGTATTAACACACAGCCAAAAGCAAAGGGCAGAAAGAGTCGTTGAAGGAGAGCCCATTGCAAGAGGCCTTATAGCGAAAGAGGGGCGTCGGGCAAGATCCACTGTCTGGCAAGGAGTAAGTCAAGCCAGTTTCCCCTAGCATGATGAAGGAAAAGCCCAAAGAAAGTAGCTCAACCAATGCAAAGATAAGAATCTGAGCGCATCCCATTGCGTAGAACCAATCCAATAGCGAGGAGAATAGGAGCCCTTTGGAGCCGAATCGTCTTCGTCCTTCCATAGTTAGAACTCAACCTCTCTGTGCCCGTCAAAAGAAGGGATTAGCCCAACCAGAAGGCTGCTCCACCATATCAACACAAGTCGGAGAGAATAAAGAGAGTGAGGAAGGCTCGATCGAAGCGAGAGTTGAAGCCCGGACAACATCAACATTCGTAAGTGACTGATTCTCCCTCTTTAAGGAAGAGATGCCAACCTTATCTGTACCGTGCCCTCTATCACCTTACCGAGGCTTTCCAATCAATTCTATTACCAACCTTCTTTCTCGGTGATCAGAACTGACTTAAACTCAAGAGCAATAACACCTTCTAAGGGTTCTCTATAGAGCTCTATGCCTCTTCCTTAGTCATCTCCGCATATCAATTCAAGAAGGATACATCCAAGCTCTACGGAGGAGAGGGGACCCATGGCCGATGATCTAGATAGCCTTTAACTCCCTCTCCCGGTGATAAGACTTGTTGAGGAGATTGCATGGAGTCGCGCATGCCTCGCTTCTGAGATCTTGTTAAATAGTTATCACCCTCCCTTAGTTCAATCTTTAACTTGGCCCCTTCCCATTCTATCAATCCGAAACTTCTTCTAGTGACAACTAGGGGATTGAGCGCGGCTTTGGGCCTCCATCTTCATTCATCTATAGGGGCGAGATTCGATTGGGCATAAGGCCCCTCTCTGCATATTGATAGCGGGCTTGTTGTGTATGCCCTTGCAGTTATGGCCCAAGCCAGCCTTGGATCTTCCTATCCTTATGGAAGGGATAGCGCTAGCATCCCCTGCCCCCCCTTGCTGGGTTAGGCTCATTCAATGACAAATGCAAGTGCCAAGCCGGCTTATACAATCAGCGGCAATGGATCTATGCTCCCCATTGGTTGCCTTATTGCCTCCCTTCGATCGTTATCCTTTCTAGCCTTGCTATACCGTACAAATCACCTAACCATTGAACGAAATCCCATCAATCAACAGCTTAAGCCCCTTGGCTGGCGGCTATCCTCCGTCTGTGCTTATAGGATCCTTGGCTTGGTATAAAGGAAAAGAAGGAAATACACTCGCTCGATCTGGCACCCCCGTTCAATGTCTTTGAGTCCCCTTGATCCCCTAAGGTTGTTCTTGCTGCTTACCAAGCACATATTCAAAATGGCATTATCCAAAGAGAAGGATTATCAGCTTCATTAGTTGCTTTCCGTACCGTCGGGATGCTCTGGCCCTTAAAAGGCACAAAGGCAAAGAGCTAGACCGATGGGATCCCTTAACTGAGGACATCAAAGAGCCTAGAATCCATAGCAGCAAGGCCGATTTAGTAAGGGCACACCACATAAGCCCGGCTAGAAGGCTCCCTCAGTGCCATAGCCCCTAAAATGGATCCGTTGCAAAATGGTTGTTGGATCTACTAACCAGCCTCCCATGCTTTATTTGAGTGGGCCTTCCAGCTCGTCAAGTTGGATAACGACCACTGGCCATCCATCTTATTGTTTCAGCTGCCTATTCTATTCTAGCAC
The DNA here is from genome assembly GCA_035590515.1 of Trichilia minutiflora. Lineage (NCBI taxonomy): Eukaryota > Viridiplantae > Streptophyta > Magnoliopsida > Sapindales > Meliaceae > Trichilia > Trichilia minutiflora. The sequence continues at coordinate 101,855 of JAVXUL010146725.1, forward strand.
AAACCTCCCTCACAAAGGAATCTTTGCAAAGAACTTCTTCCTTCGGGGCAGAAAGACAATAAGAGCAGGGTCAGAAGGCCATACATAGGCATTGGCTCTACCCCTTAGACCTAGGGGAAATCCAATCACCAAAGACACACTTCAGTATAGACACCAAGAGGGAAAGATCGTAGTGAACCAGTCTCCATCCCTCAATCCATCGAGTTGACCCTTTCTGATTGAGACAGTCCCTCTAGAGATTCTAGCCAGTTTTCTCTATACCTTCCGCCTTTAGTTTAGAGATTGGATACTGCGCTAACATGCTCTCATTCAAATGAAAAGTCGCTGATCCCATAAGATAGTATTTCAAGCTCTCGATAGTGATAAAATCGTTCTACCCTATAGATAAGCACCCTCTTTTTCTCTGGCTTAGCAGAGAGGTTGAGAGAGTGGTCAGTGGTCATTGGAACTAAGCCTTTGAACGAGCTCAACAAAGAGAAGAAGAAATAGGAACCCCCCTTGTTGAGCAATGATCCCTACCCTGTGACCTATCCTATTAGTCTTGACAGGACACATTGATATCCAACTACCCAACAAGGACAGCTGCCATCATTGAGGGTAGGAGGGGCCAACACTCACTTGCTTGCATTCCACCGACCGGCTGAAGAGGGGCTTTACTCACTTTGAATATCGAGAGATGATGATTGAGTAAACGAAGTAGCGGCAAGGAGGTTGTTAATATACACTTTATTCACTTGTCTGGCCAGAGCTGCAGTTTTCGTTTTTCTTTGATAGCATGCTTGACTTACCACCATTGCTTTCTGAACCTAACCCTCCCTCCATCGAATTCTCTTTCTCATACCGTATGTCTAGTGGCTAGAGCAAAGAATCCGCTTTAGCCCCAATTCCCTAAACATTGATCAAATGGTTGAACTGAGGCCAACTCATCTTGCGACGGGGGAGGACGATCAAGCGAGTTCAATTTATTCTTTACCAAGGATCCTATGAGTTTGACTTCATCTTCCTCTTTTCAACTGCCAGTGCTCTTGATCAACTTTCCAATAAAAAACAGTAAAGCTATATAAACCATCGGGAGAGAGAGGCCGTGGATGCCTACAGCTAGCCTTTCACCTTTCAGCAAAGGGCTTGATTGGCCCATCCTAACTCAAATTCCCATCCCCTCACGCCTTCAATCAAAGAAGATGGATTGTGTAAAGAATGAGAGTAGGTTCTTGGGGCTTAAGGGAATGCTAATAAAGACAACATAAAGAGAAGCGAGCACCCCTTAGAAGGGGAAAGACCAGGATTGAGCAAGGTTGCTTTGCTTCCTAACTATGCCTTCAAGAGCTAAACAAGGTAAGAGGACTGCCTTTCACGGAGCCGCTGCTACAATAAGGCCTTCGGTAGCCAGAGGTAGAGTTCTTCCATTCAAAAAGAGAATTATCCCGCTTTGAACAAGAGGCATGCTTACTGGTCTTATCGATGATTGGATGTCCCAAAGGTGCTCTCCACGGCGAGAAACCTAGGGAGTGATGAACGGCTTGTTATCAACAATGGAAGAATGGCTTTGCCAAGAAAGAGAGTGGGTGATGTCGCTTCAAGTGGGGTTCTCCCTCTAGAATGAGCCCTTTTACCGCTCCCTTCGCCTTCGCTTGTGATTGAGGTCTATTGCCAGCTATAGGTTTGGTCTATCCACGGATCCTAGGCGCCTTGATCGACTCCTTTTAGTGAAACCAACCGTCCCTTAGCTCGTGTTATCAGAAGAACAGCGCCAAGTAACTTCATCCAGTGAAAAATAAGGATAGGATTCGAGGGCTTGAATGAGAGAAATCAGAGTTCGTTTGTGGTGAAGTCTTGGAAGTAAACTAGCTCGACCAGTTGCAACTAAAGATTTTCCAGAAGAAGGTGCTACGAAGGCTAATCAGATAGTGACAGCATTGGTTGAAAGATGTACCTCCTTCCGCTTTAGAATCTCGCTTTACAACAGGTATGTCCGAAGTCCCCTTCTAAGCCAAGCTCTCTGTTCTATTCCATTTGCAAGCTATTTACTTCCCTTCGGTCTCGTCTCATTTTGGATTGAGTTAGCTAGGGCTGCCACCCTTTGCCTTTGATCGTGCATCTTCCTTACTGCCTTAGTGGGGCATTCTCTCATAGGCTGCATAGAGCGCATTCCGTCTTTGAATCAAATGACTCTCTCTGGGGATGCGAATCTCTATCTAGCTTGAGAGCACCTTTTCTGTAAGCCATAAGGAGTCAGTCTTATTCAACAAGCCCTTCATCCCAAGGTCATTCTTTCTTGCTATGGAGGAGCAACCCACATGTGTTAGAGATTCCTAAGCAATAATCATTCTATATACCCTTCCATTCCTTCTCTATGATTTGAGAGAGCAAGGCTTCAACTCCCACTCCCTATTGATGAAATTGTGATCTCTTAAGGGGTGCATCCCAGCTGCAGGTGCAGGATTAAGGGATTCACGCACAGGCTCTCTTCCCCTCCCTTGCTCCCGAATACGATTGTTGGATCCATCTTAGCTTTCCTTTCTTAAATGGCATCTCTGGTCTTCTCCGCTCCCATTTTGGTTGTCTTTAGTCTTCTTCCCTTTGGGCTGAGTGGTTCTCTTTTACCCCTTTCTACTTGGGTATTGGGTCTCCCCTTGGTATGGGTGAAGGCTTCTCTTTGTTGTGCATCCCTCTCTACTTTACTAAGCTTTCAGTGCAGGAAGTCCTACTAATTGGCAGAGCTAAGAGAGATTTATTAAAGACAAAGGCGCAATCAACACATTCATGCACACGAGACCGGCTATGCGCGAAAGCACTACCTGCTTACTTTCTCTCGGGACTTGCTTGCTCTCATCTTGCTACGATCTTTGACTCTACCTAGTAAGTTGCCTGCCTACCCGTTCTTTTGTTGAGCTAAAAACCCCGACATCTACTAATTGATTCTTCAATCGATGCCAATTCGGCTATTTACTGATCGCCTATCGCCTTTTGCCTGTAAGTGAATGAGGAATAAGTGAGCTGATAGCTATGATTCGATCTCTCGCGTTCTCTTTGATGCTTTCATTTCTCATTTCTAGGCCGGGTAAGTCTGGTTTTCTGCATCTTCTAATTCGCCCATCTCAAAAGAGTGAAAATCAATCTCCTAAAGAACTCACAAGGCCGGGTATGAGAACCCCTCCCTTAGAGTAGGAATGATGACAACAGATGCGGATGAAAGAGCTACTCTTATTTCCCCAAGAACTTCTTTTCTTCTATAGCACCGTCTTCCTTCTCTTCTTCCCGAAAACCTGAAACGGATTCGTGAACAACTGCAGCTCCTACTCTGACAACGGATTCAATAGCTGTGCTTATTCCTTCAACATCTGCTTCAAAGAGCTAAGCCCGGAAGTCGAAGTCACTGAACTACAAGAAGCCATTGCCAAGGAACGATATGATATCTCTTAAAGAGCCCTTATCAGACAGGTTTTCTTCCTAATTCATCCTAAGCCCCCGCCGACTGAGGAATCCTGCATCAAGAGAGCCGGCCATCTAGCTGCCATCAAGCTTTTCCTATTGGGATTTGGAGAACTTGAATCAGAATCTCTATCTCGAACCAAAGAAACCATAGTCACAGGAGCGGAAAGCATTGGTGAATTTCCATTTCGTAAGCTACCCATCCGTTGAGAGTGGGCGGAAGGTTCTTATTTATTTACGTTAAAAAAGTCATTCTAGCCTTTCGCTTCCTTTAATATGTTATGATATTGATTTCTAGTTACCGCTCGTGGGAAATTTGCGATTCGTAGATCCTTTCAGATGGCACTTGCTTTGATCGTTCCTAAATCCATTTCCCCGGGCTTATTTAGTTACGCGCAAGGAAAGAGTCAAAGTCACGCTTTCAAGCAGTCTTTGAAAGAAGAAAGTCACACCCGGAATCACTCCCTGGAAAGCTAACTGCATGGGATATTCCATCAAGCCAGATGAGAATTAGCTGCTAGGGTTTTAGATCTTCTCTTCTTCTTTCTACACTTAAGACCAATCTAATATCGATGAAAGTAGCCTCAAGTTTCCCTGCTAACTGCTCAAGTCAATCGATGCCAACAAGGGTGATTTCCTAAGTGGAATCCGAATCGATTTTTCTCCCTATCTACTTTTGTTTTGTAAGTCAATAGGAGCTTCCTAGAATTGATATCGAAAGGCTCTTCTGTCAAGATTGGATTAGTGTTGAATTTACCCCGTACACTTAACATTAACACTGACCTAATCTCTGCTAAAATAGAAGAAAAGAAAGATCATCGAACTTCTTCTATACCGCTACTGGCATACCTTAGAATCTAATCCAACCTACATTCTCTTATTCTTTTTCTTTAGAGTCTCACTTCCCTGCCTACTCTTTGTCTGCGTAATGCGTAATAGGGTGGCTGGATCGGAACTACGAGACCACTGCTCATGCTATATATGATATGCAATTTCAGAGTTAGCTGGTTCAATCTCTCTCGACTACACAGCCTATTCATCAGCCTTAGGTCCCTCTTATCAGTTACTAAAGAGGGGAAATGATGTGATTGCCGGCCTAATCACATTTCGAAATGTTGAGTCAAAGTAAGAGATAGGACCTTACTCAAGGACGGGCTTTTCGGACTCCACTTACGGTCTACTTTCTAGAGTGGAGGTCCCTTACCGTGCCAGGTTGGGGTTAGAACTACCCGTTGATTTCATGTCTCTGGTAAGGTAGGGCCTTCTTCCCAAAGGAACTTAAATGCAAATAGAAAAAAAAGGACGCTGAGCCAAGAAACTTCAATTCGGCGCTGGCTAAGATTTTTGGAATTAAAAAAAGAGTACTAACTCCTGTTGAAGGAAGCAAGGCTCTTTCGCTCTTGGAGTAAGGGGGTAGTAAGGGGATAAGGGCTGAGTGCCGAGTCTTCTTTGGAATGCTTTCAAAGGCGTAACTAGGCGCGGCAGGCGAAAGGCTAAAATAAAAGCCATGACTATCAGTTCTGACTCTTTTCCCAAACCCTCAGGTTTGACATGAGAATACGCTCTTTCATTAAAAAGTCAATAGAAGGGTCAGAGTTCAGAGCAAAACATTCGGATTCGATTCCTCAGGGCATAGCTCTAGTCTTAGAATGGGAATAGTGCTTACTTTAAAAAAAGCTTAGAAAGGCAAGGTGATTTATCATTTCTAGGTTGTTTGCAAGAATAAGGTGGTCACTGCTTCATCAATAAGCGTTATCCGGAATTCTTTCTGCTAACAAAGAATGCTAATTTTTGACAAATGAGAACCTATCAGCTACTGAAAGCTTAGTAAGGAAGTCAACGGCATTGGCATTCTCTCCCTTACTCTTTTGATTTTCAAAATTCCCTTGTGTTCACTCTTCAAACTCATTTACGCTTTTGGTATTGACTAAAAAAGAATGTCATCTGGCTCCTCATCTCAAGAACTCTCGGCTGATTCAACTCAAGCAAGAACTGCTGATGAAACAAAAGAGTGAATTGACTAAGCTAACCCTGAGTTCGCAGTCGATTCGGTAAAAGAGGAAAAGCAAAGCCTACCGCGAGTGACCCATAGCATTCTCCGATAAGACTTTTCCCTCATTCCTCCCTTCTAGCTATTCTTCTTATTGAATCGAATTCCATCAAGATATGATCTTCCCGCTGCGATCTTCCTAAACTGGATTTATTATGTTATGTTATTCCCCTGCCCCCAATCCCGGCCTCTCTTCCTACTACCACCTCTATGGTCATTTCGACTCCCATAGCTTCAGCTCTCCGGGCTACTTTAGCTCCCCTAGCTGACTACGCGGCACTTAAGTTCAAGTCAAGTTCTTTCCTAAAGGTTTCTTCGGGGGATAGGATAGTACAAGTACTCTTTGAAGATGCATTTTTACAAAGCCATTATTTTCGATTTGTAGCCTTTTTCAGTTTTCAGAAATATTGAATAGAATAATAAATTAAGGAAAGAAGGCAATCCTAAATCTACGAATACCGGGTTATCACTCCTCCCTTCTGAAATTGAGATGGGTCCGGATCGGAAGAGAATAGGATTTTCTCATCTTATGGCGAGTCCTATTCCTAAGTCATAAAGAAGGGCTTTAGCCTTAACGGCCTTATCCGTTGATTTCATACCTTGGTCTAGTCGATCATCAATAAATAAGGACTCTTTTTTCTATTTCTTGGGATCAAGTTAACTCTAGAGCTAGACAGAGAAAGGGAAGGGGCTTCGCTCGGAGCTCGCTTAGGCTATGCTATGCGTGGGGCTATTCCTCGCTAAGAATAAGAAAAGAAGGAATCCTAGGAAGCAATAAAGTCCCACAGTCTCCTCTCTGCGTGAATCCCATTCGATGCATCTAGGGTTCTGGCTTTAATCGGCGTAACGCCTGCTTTCGATGGCAATCAAGGTCGGAAGAGGTGCTTACTTCAAGAGTTCAACACTACGCTCATTTCTACGATCTCCGATTTCTCCGGGTAAAGGATTTTTGCTTAGCTGCTTAGCGAATCCCCTTTTTTAAAAATGAAACTTTTCACATTATCGTTGTCTTTATTGATGCTTTGATTTGAATAGCTATTGCAAGAATCCGCTGCTCTCATGACTATGTCGCAGCTGAGCTTTAGCAGCTACTAAGCTTGTAACTAGCTGTCTTAACTGCTACTCTTCCTGAAGGATAACATAGCATTCCGGATAGTAAGAGAGCTTTACTATTGAGTTCTTAAATGAAAAGCCCTCCAAAGGGGAAGGAAAGAAAGATCAGTACCATCCCTCGCTTCCTATTCTAATAGACTAAAAAGAAGAAACTCTTTTCTATTGGCTTAACAAAGATTCTTGTCCCGAATCGCTTGCACGAAGCATATGGAATTGGATCAAAAAAGGTATGGCGGTTGGGCCTTATTCATTCAGAGATGGGTCCTGACTCAGCGGGACTCGTCGGCACCAGACTTCCGGGAAGAGGGTCCGGGGAAAGATCTGTACGACTTTACTTGCCAACAGGTATTCGTACTCTCTCTTTAGTGAGGGGTATCCCGTGTGACCTCGGTAAAAAAAGGCTACAACCTCTTTTTACACAACAGGAGCTGTATCAGATACTGAGTAAGTTATAGCAGTTTTCACCAAAAGAGTAAGTTTCAGCGCGAACATCCTCTGACTCAGCAACGGAAAGCAATTCAATGGCAACTTGAAGCAGAATGTCCGGCTTTATGTGCCCTGTAACTTTCAGAACCTGGCAAATTGAGAAAGAGGAACCTGGGTTGGACTGGAAATGCCAATTTCGAGCTCCGGGAAAGGCATACTCTTACTTCCTCACCGACCTGCCATAAGCCCGATACTGAGTTACCTCAAGGTCAATCAATAACGAACGGTGGGATCCCTCCTTCCCATTATGTATGGGCTACTTCTCTTCCTAGTTCCCTTAAAAGTCTATCTAGTATGTGAAAACTCTGTTGCAGCCGAAGTCGGCTCGAGGTTAATCCTTAACCCGTGAAGTCAAAGAAATGCCGGTTCAGTTCAACAAAGAAATGAAAGCAATCAAGACCAGCACCGCTAACTATATTGAGTTCCAGGAGATTCATCTTATCTCGCCTCTTTTAGTTATAGGTAAAGTACGTACTATAGGCTACCCTTTTCTTTCTAATGTCCAAAGATCCTCTATATCTATATAATATATACCTCATCTATATGGAATAGGTAGCGATAAGAAGCTAGAACATCAATAGCTTTCATTCGATTCGGTAGGGGTGAGCTTGGAGTCAGAAGTCCTCTATTTCCCAAAGACTTTTGAAAAGTTCCGGTCAAAAGAAGACTTGCGGATAACAATCAGACCTTACCCGGGACAGGGGGAGAGCCTAATTTAAAGCAATTTTTGCTTGCCTTCTCAATTCACATCTATGAGCCCTCTATCTCTTGCTCGCTTCGATCGGACTCTGACAGCTTAGGGAAGAATGTTGGGTAGCTAACAAGGCCCCTAAATGACCGCTAGAAGGCCTACCTCTTTTTTACCAATCCGTCACTTGCTTGTCCCTCTCTCATGAAAGATTGTCTCTTTCTCTCCCGGCGGCTTTGACTCATGGCTATAGCCAGTTGCTAAGACGATTCCCATTCAAGCATTTTCATTCAACGGTCTATCCTTCTTTTTAGTGTTCAAAATTCCTTTCTTTCGTATATTACAAAGAATAATTTTCAGGAATTTGCTTTGTGGCAGACGATTTTCTAAATTGATCGTCTTGTCTTCTCTCATAGAATAGAAACATATTCTTACTCCATTGCGGGTACGCTCTTTCCGAGTCGAGTCCCATTGGGAGGATTCAGTCTTGGAATTCTTCTTCATCTTCAGGTGATGGTCATGGAAACCTCCGCTAAAGGACCTAATCCCTCTTCCTTGAGTTCTTTCTTCTATTCGAAGTGGAAAAAATCGTGGAGCGAGGGCTGTTGGATGCGCATTGGCTTTTGGGTGGTTCACTAAGTTTCTTTCGAGGTAAGTGCGTCCATCAAGGGGAGTCAGAATACCCTTTGTGCTTGCAGAGTCGCTGTGAGGGTCGGATCCAATGCTTTGTTTTTCTTGCAAGCCTACCATTCGTTCCAGCATTCGCAGTCTTCGCAAGCGAGGGCAGGTGAAACTTTGACGATTGAGAAAACAGCGTGTTTTTGTGCTCATTTTTGTCTTAATTATGTACTATTCTATTATAATAATACCTAATTTTACACTGATTCAATCGGTAAAAGAGGTGGACCTTATTCGCAATTTCCACCCAATCCTAATGCAGTAGCTCACCGAAGGCACCAATAGAAAGGGTAGTCTGGGTTGTAACAGCATAAGTACTTTCCTAAGCACAACACCTCCCTGGATTTCGGGGATGGTTACTAGGAGGAGTCTCTTGCATGGATTTATTAGTCGAGCCTGATGGTCACTTGGAAAGGAATCAGAGAATAGAAGACTTTAGGCGCACCTGGGGTATACGCAATTCAATTCAGAGTATGCTGAAGTCCCCATCGACGCTCCCACCGCTACTAACATGTACCATTTCTACGAAACGAAACGGAGCTCTTTGATGTGACATATTGCTATCTCTAAAGTGCTTCCAGAACCTTGACTTAAGCTACCATTCTTGCCTAAAAGCTTCACTTCACAGTAATCTGATCAATATCTGTTCAGACTTCCATTCGGGATAGCAGCTGGAGCAACCGGTTTAACCTAGCTTCACTTCGTCCCATAGGTCACCCTGCTAGTAACATCTACACTTCGTACCGAGGTGTCAATAAGATCGTGGGCAAGGAGACCGTCAGGGAGAACTAGTAAGCACTAGCTAGCGTCGAGAATCCGCCTCCGGCAACCGACAACCGGAACACACCAATCGAAAGTGGCTAATCGAAATCATTGGAAGAAAACCTGCTATTTGCATAGTAGGTGGGGGTCCTGCTACTGCAATTCTGAAAGCTTTTGTATTTCCACTGTTAGGCAGAAAGTTGCAATATCGATCTATATAGGGGCGGATCATCAACATCGGCAGATTATCCTACTATTGCAGGCGGTAGATATTCTCTATAGGCGGGCAACTATATACCTATTAGAAAGCAACAGGCGACGAAGGTGTGAAGAAGCCAACGGTGGCTAAACTCTCTTCGGAATCTGTTGACTAAGGTGAATTAGGTTGACCAGGTTCTGATCTATATATCGAAGTTTCAAGCCTCATTCCTTCGTGTACTCTGGCCAAGGGAATTCACTGAAGTTTCTAAGCATTCAAATTGGCCTTTTAACGAAAACTCAAATAGGGCAGCAGGTTCCGGCAGTGAAGGAAGCCAGCCCCATCTCTGTATCTGTAGATCTGTAGGGGTAGGAGAAAGATGACTATTGCTTTCCAGTTGGCTGTTTTTGCATTAATTGCTACTTCATCCATCCTACTGATTAGTGTACCCGTTGTATTTGCTTCCCCGGACGGTTGGTCGAGTAACAAAAATGTTGTATTTTCTGGAATGGTTCAGTTCCTATGATTATCATATCAATGATACAAGTCGCCTAGATGTAGAAATATAGCTGTAGAAATATAAGAAGGCATATACCCTTCTCCATCGAAAGAAATGATATTATCGCGCGGATACAAGACAGAAAGAATTAACCAAATTTGCCCGATGTAGAGGCAATCAAGAAAGCCGCATAAGTGAATATATAACCTACAGAGAAGTGGGCTAATCCAACCAATCTTGCTTGCACAATGGAAAGAGCCACAGGTTTATCTCTCCATCGAATCAAATTAGCCAAAGGTGTGCGTTCGTGAGCCCATGCTAAAGTTTCAATCAATTCCTGCCAATACCCGCGCCAGGAAATTAAGAACATAAATCCAGTAGCCCAAACAAGATGTCCAAATAAGAACATCCACGCCCAGACTGATAAACTATTCATACCAAACGGGTTATACCCATTGATAAGTTGGGAAGAGTTTAACCATAGATAATCTCTTAACCATCCCATCAAATAAGTGGAAGATTCATTAAACTGTGAAACGTTACCCTGCCATAACGTGATGTGTTTCCAATGCCAATAAAAAGTAACCCATCCAATGGTATTTAACATCCAGAAAACTGCCAAATAAAATGCGTCCCAAGCCGAAATATCACAAGTACCGCCTCGTCCCGGACCGTCGCAAGGAAAACTATAACCGAAATCCTTTTTATCTGGCATTAACTTGGAACCACGTGCATCTAAAGCACCCTTTACTAAGATCAATGTAGTTGTATGTAAACCAAGAGCAATAGCATGATGAACCAAGAAGTCTCCAGGACCTATTGTTAAGAATAGAGAATTACTATTCTCATTAACAGCATTTAACCAGCCAGGCAACCATATGTTTCGACCCGCATTGAATGCTGGGCCATTCGTTGAAGATAAAAGTACATCGAATCCATATGAAGTTTTACCATGAGCAGATTGTATCCATTGGGCAAATATCGGTTCGATCAAGATTTGTTTCTCCGGAGTACCAAAAGCAAGCATGACATCATTATGAACATAAAGTCCCAAAGTATGGAACCCCAGAAACAGGCTGGCCCAACTTAAATGGGATATGATAGCTTCCTTATGGTCTAACATTCTTGCCAATACATTATCCTCATTCTGTTCCGGATTGTAATCTCTAATAAAAAATATAGCTCCATGAGCAAAAGCTCCTGTCATGATGAATCCTGCGATGTATTGGTGATGAGTATATAACGCAGCTTGAGTAGTAAAATCTTGCGCTATGAATGCATAAGCAGG
>JAVXUL010146726.1:0-14428 GCA_035590515.1 Trichilia minutiflora
GAATACATTTTTGTAATAAACCTTTTGAAAATTTGATGAAAAAATATGAAATTACACATAAAGTGTCTACCTCTTATCACCCACAAACTAATGGACAAGTTGAATTGGCAAATAGGGAGATAAAACAAATTTTAGAAAAACAATTAACCCAAATCGTAAGGATTGGTCTTTAAGACTTACAGATGCACTTTGGGCCTATCAAACTACTTTTAAAACTTTATTGGGTATATCTTCTTATAGGTTAATTTATGAAAAATCTTGTCATTTACCTATAAAAATTGAGCATAAAGCTTACTGGGCTATCAAAGCTTTCAATACAAACCTTGATGATGTTTGTAAATTACGCAAATTACAGTTAAATGAGTTGGAAGAGTTGAGAAATGATGCATATGAGGATGTAAAAATTCAAAAGGCTAAAACTAAAATTTGAGAAAAATAATTAAGGTTGGTTAAAAAGTTTTGCTTTATGATTCTAGACTTCATTTGTTATGAGAAAAGTTGAAATCTAGATGGAGCGATCCATTCATTGTAAAATACGTGTACCCTTTTAGAGCTGTTGACATTGAGAATCTTAGAAATGATAATATTTTTAAAGTAAATAGATAAAGATTCAAACCATTTTTAGAAAATAAAGATTCTCAGAAAAAAATTATTTCTCTTTTTGATCCTTGTTATGAGAAAAATTGTTTTACAGGTTAATTTTAATTTTTTTCTTTTTCTAATAATTTTTGTGTTATTTTTGTAACATCTTGGTCTGATGAGGGCGGAAAGTGGTGCCAAGGTGATGGAGCCTGAGCAAGGAGCGACTTCTGGCAGGCTTCTAGGATAGAAGGAAGAATCGAATTCTACATCGGAATGAGAGAGAAAGTTACTGGGCTATATATGTAGACTTGGAACCAAGTTATCAACAAGACATTTTGGGATGGGTGGTAGTTTACTTCCAAGAACTACGCAGTTAAGCGTGCTTGGATGAGAGAAGTATCAAGATAGGTGACCTCTTGGAAAGTTTTCGGGATAAACACCTATTATCAAGAACAAAATCGTAAGGCCCTAAGGGTTAGACTAAAGTAAATAATATTATTGACAGTCTTGGATCAGATGTTATAATTGGTATTAGAGCCAACTTTGCTCTAGTACAATATTGGTGGTTCGGGGATGAACCAGGCAGAAGCAGGTGAGTATGTAACATCCCGATTCGATAAGGGCGGGAAGTGGTGTTGGGACGAGGAAACCTAAGCAAGAAGTGACTTCTGGAAGGCTTCTAAGATGGCAGGGATGAATCGAATCCCACATTAAAATAGGAGAGAAAGTTATTAGGCTATATATGTAAAGTTGGAACCAAGTTATCAATAAAACCTTTTGGGATGGGTGGTGGTTTACTTCTAAGAACTACGCAGTTAAGGATGCTTGGGCAAGAGCAGTACCAAGATGAGTGACCTTTTGGGAAGTTTTTGGGATAACCACCCATTACTAAGAACAAAACTGTGAGGCCTTAAGGGTTGGGCCAAAGCGGACAATATTGTTGACAGTCTTAGACCAGGTGTTATAATTTTTGCAGGATAGTTAGTAATCTTTGTCTTTGTCTTTGTTTTTATTTTATTTTTTTTGATTCAGTGACGGATAACGATATTCCATGACATTTCAAGTCGATTTTTAGTTCTTTTTAAATAACTGAGCTATAAATAAAAAATAATAAAAAAGATCTCTTTGCTTTCTTCTTCTCTTTCAAAAAATGAATGAAATTATTTTAAAACTGCGAAAACATTTTCCTTTCTTTTCTGTAAATAGTTTAACAAAATTTTATAAAATCAGGATAACAAGTTAAGGGTACTCATGGATAATGGTATACCTCAGGATATTAATGGCCTCAAAATATTTTGATGCCATATGTTTAATTGGCAAACGTTTGTTTTTGATGATACCAAAATATATAGAAAAATATTTTATGTATGTGATATATATATATAAACTTTATTGAGTGATGATTATAAGGTATATATTTCACTTGATCTTTTTTGGAAGGAAAATATGCTTTTTAGGAGTTCAAATTTGGAATCAAAAGTTTCAAGAAAACATGGCCAAACTTAAATGTATTGATACGTTACTTTAACGTATCAACACGTTTTGACTACAGTACTGAATTCAAGCCCGAGTTTTGGAACCCTACCTCAAGCATTTTGATATCTTTGAAAAATGCTCAAATGTATCGATACCCTTACTAAACGTACCGATACGTTGGTGACGAAGAAATTGAAGATTGCGTAGGAACATTTCAATACCCTCAGAGCCTATGACAATCGTATTGATACCCTTGATGGTCTCTCAAACATATCGATACCCATGGAAAGCACATCAACAGGTTCATGACAGACTCATCAAAAATTGCATGGAATTGTATCGGTATCTTGAAAAACATATCGATACCTTCAAGATAATAGAGCCCAACGTATCGATACTTTCAGAAGTTAAACTGAAACATATCGATAACCTAAAAAAAAGTAAGGGCTGCTACAATAAATCATAACAGTAACGGCTACTTCAGACGCAATTAATTTTGCCATAAATAAAGAAACAGAAGTGCAGTTGGAGGAATTGAATTCAGACATAAATACAGCCAAATTTGAAGAATCGTGGTTGATGAAAGTGAAATTATTCTGAGCATACTATCTGAAAACATTCTTCTATAAAATTTATTATTCTCTCTATTTTATTTTTGTTTGTATTTATTTCTAATGAGAGAAAACTTGAGTTCAGTGTATATTTACTCTTGTGAGAGTTAAAATTTTTTATCATTTTAACTAAAACTTATTTAGGGTTACTCTTCACCCGTTGAAAAGAAAGATTGTATTGGGTTTCATTTCACCCGATTTAAAAGAAAGTTGTAATTGTGGTTGCCCTTCACCCTTTCAAAAAAGGAGTTCTATTTTGGGTTTCTCTTGACCTGTAAAAACAAGGACTTAGTAATCCTCAGTGTGAGTGAAATCATCCGAGAAGAGGGAACGTAGACTCATAGTTGAACCACTATAAAATTATGTTGTGTATTTTTTAATCTCTCCTTTTATAATCATTATTCATAGAGTATATACGCAATAACATTACTTTTCAAAAACTGTCATAATTTTTTTTTAATATCTAATTCACCCCCCTCTTGAATTTTGCCATCTGGGCCTTTAATTGATATCAGAGCTTAACTCACATCATATAGGATTAAATACTTGTGAGTAGTAGATCTACATGGCATCTTCATCAAATATTCTATCTTATATAGTAGAGGGTCAGTCAACAAACAGGCTTCCTTTCTTCAATGGGTCTGATTATGCATATTGGAAGAAGTGTATACAAATCTTCCACAGCACTTTAGATTTTGAAATTCTCACCATCATAGAGAATGGTTACAAATCCCCCATAACTATAGATGAAATCTTTAGAGAGAGAAAAATAAAACCTAAGATAAAGTGGACTTTTGAAGAGAAAGCTCGGTTTCAGTTAAACGGTAAAGCAATGAATGTGCTTTATTGCTCATTAGACAGGTCAAAATATAATAGGGTATCTGGCTGTGACACAGCTAAGATAATTTAGAACATGCTTGAGGTTACCTATAAAGGGACCAATAGAGTCAAGGACTCTAAAATAAGCATACTTGTGCATGACTATGAACTTTTTATGAGTCAATTAAAGATATGTTCACCCATTTTACTGATATAATGAATGGCTTAAAATCTTTTGGCAGGTCTTATTCGAACATGGACTTAGTGAACAAAATTCTGAGGAGTCTGCCAAAGACATGGGAGGCGAAAGTGATTGCCATAAGAGAGGCACACGACCTCAGCAAGCTTCCCCTTAAAGAACTGCTTGGTTCCTTGATGACATATGAGCTGAAAACGAGCAGAAAAGAGCAAGATGATAAAGAAAGTGGGAAGAAGAACATTGCTCTCAAGAGCACAAAAGAGGAAGAGGAAGGAGATAGTACAGAAAACTCTCCAGAAGAGGATGAGTTCTTACTAATGACTAGGACAATGAAGAAAATATTCAGTAAAGATAGAGCCAAAAGAAAGAACTGGGGAAGAAGAGAATTTTAGAAAGGAGAGAAACCAGAAAAATTTAAGAAAGATAGAGAAAAAGAAAAAGAGAAGGAAATCATAAGCTATGAGTGTAAAAAACCAGGAAACACCAGACTAGAGTGTTCTACAAGGAAGAACAAAAAGGACTGAAAGAAGAAGAAAGCTACGAAAGTGACGTGGGATGAGTCATCAGAAGGAGATACCTCTTCTACACCAGAGGTTGAGCGTGCTAAATTTTGCCTCATGGCCACAAAGGATGATGAGGTACTTTCCAAATCCTCTTCTGATTATTATGATACTTGTTCTGACAGTGATGATAAATTATTGGATAATGAATTACTGGAATTATATGAGGAACTAAAATTTGATTTTGAAAAACTTTGTGCTAAATACAAATAGAATAAATAGAAATGTTGTATACTAATAAAGGTAAATGATTTGTTAAAATCAAAGGAACATGTATGTAAATGTGATATAGAAATAAATGCAGAAAAGGTTAAGAACAAAGAACTAAATGAGGAGATCAGTAAGCTAAAAAGAATCTTAGCAAAATTTACTCTAGGAAAGGATGCTTTAGATAAACTGCTTGTAAGTCAAAGAATGATTTTTGATAAAGCAGGAATAGGCTATAGACCGAGTGCTAAACAGAAATCTTACTCAAACTATTTTGTAAAGCATCCAGTTAAACGAATTCTTTTTTTGCTTGTCATTACTGTGGTAGAAGAGGACACCACATCAACAAATGATCTATAAGGAACAAAACCTACAGGGGTCTGAAATTAATTTGGGTTCTCAAAGGTTTTAAAGTTGGTATTGATGCTCCTAAATCTAGAACTAACTTTTATGGACCCAAAATTAAATGACTATCAAAGTAAATGAATAATTGTTATGCAGGGGCAAAATGAGAAAAATTTATCCAGAGAAGTCAAGTGGTTTCTTGACAGTGGCTGCTCAAGACACATGAATGGCAACAAGCATTTGTTCTTGCATCTCTCAAAAAAGAAGGGAAAAGATGTGATCTTCGGAGATAGCAACAGAGGCAAGGTTGTTGGGATTGGCAAAATATAGGTAAACAATAACAAAATCTTTAATGTATTGCTAGTAGATGGCTTAAAATATAATCTGCTTAGTATATATCAGTTGTGTGACATTGAATATAATGCTAGATTTTTGAAAAATGCCTGTGATGTTTTTAATGAGACTGGTAGTAGAATTTTGCATGCTTCTAGGGTAGGAATGTTTATGTGATTGAATAAGATAAAATGGTTGTTGAATCTTCTGTGTACTTGCAAGTGATGTGTGATGATTTTTTGTTGTAGAATAGAAGGTTATAGCATTATAGTATGGATCTCATTAGGGAGTTAACTAAGCATGACATGTTAGAGGGACCTTCGTAACCTTAAGTTTGCCAAGGATAAGTCATGTAGACCATATCAAAGAGATAAACAAGTGAAGAGCTCATTTAAGTCCAAGAATGCCATTTTCACATCCAAACCTCTCGAACTTATTCATATGAATCTTTTTGGTCCAAATAGAGTTGCATCACTTGGTGAAAAGCATTATGCATATGTCATTATGGACGACTATTCTAGGTTCACATGGGTATTTTTCTTGGAAAATAAGAGTGACATATTTGAGGCATTTAGAAAATTTTTTAAAAGAATTTAGAATGAACTTAATTAGATAGGGTAGAATGTCATTTAGGATCACACATAATTTTTCTATACCTAGAACATCACAGCAAAATGGGATAGCTAAGAGAAAAAATAGAACATTACAAGAGATGGGTAGAACCATGCTCAATGAATACGAGCTACCTCAATACTTTTGGATTGAGGCGATTAACACAGCTTGTCATATTTTTAATAGAGTGTTGATTATAAAATTCTTAGGTAAAACTCTTTATGAGTTGGTGTATCAAAGAAAACCTAAAATCAAACACTTTAGAGTCTTTGGATGCACTTGCTACATCCTCAACACTAAAGACAATATTGAAAAAATTGAGCCTAGGTCAGATGTGGGTATTTTTCTAGATTATTCATCTAGGAGCAAAGCATATAGAGTGTATAACAAAAGAAATCAGGTTATGGAAGAGTCTATGCATATCACTTTTGACGAGTTAGAACCTGATGTGATAAAAATGTTTGCTAAAGAGAAGATGGATGAATTAGATGTGACAAATAAGTTGAATGACTTAAGGTTGAGTGAGAATCCTAGTGAGAAGCATAAAGAGCATGTAGAGACTCATTCTAGGGAACTTTTAAGGGCTTGGAAGTATGCATCTCACCATACTAGAGAGTTGATCATTGGTGATCCATCTCAAGGAATTATAACTAGGAGGGCATCTAGAGAGGTTTCTCAAAATCTTGAGGAAATGCAAAACCTTGCATTTGTGTCTCACTTAGAGCAAAATAAAATAGATGACGTATTAATGGATAAGGATTGGATAATGGCTTTGCAAGAGAAACTAAATCAGTTCTAAAGGAACCAAGTTTGAGACTTAGTTCTAAGATCTCATAAGCACAAAATGAGTGTTTAGAAACTAGCTAGATGAGCATGAAAACATTATTAAAAATAAAACTAGGCTTATTGCTCAAGTCTATAACCAAGAGGAAGGGATATACTATGATGAAACTTATACTCCTGTGACTAAACTAGAAGCTATTTGAATCCTTTTAGCCTTTGCTTATTTTAAAAACTTTAAACTTTTTTAAATGGATGTGAAGAGTGCTTTCCCGAATGGTTTTCTTAATGAAGAAGTTTACGTTGAACAACCTCTCAGTTTTGAAAACCAAAAATTTCCAAACCATGTTTACAAATTAACTAAAGCTCTCTATGGTTTGAAGCAAGCTCCTAGAGCTTGGTATGAGAGACTTAGAAAATTGTTGTTAAAAATAATTTTAATAGGGGGAGTGTTGATAAAACTCTTTTTATTAAAACAAAAGATTATGACATACTCATTGTGCAAGTATATATCGATGATATTATTTTTGGTAGCACAAATGATTTACTGTGTGAAGATTTTTTAAATTTGATGAGAAATGAATTTCTTTTCAGGATTACAAACTAAACAAACTTTGGATGGTATTTACATCTTCCAATGAAAATATGTTAAAGATCTTCTGAAGTAATTCAAACTTTTAGATGGTAGATATGTGGATAAACCTACGAGTTCATTCACCTCTTTGGATAAAGATGAGCAAGGCAAGAGTGTTGACCCTAAGCTTTATAGAGGTATAATAGGTTAATTATTGTATCTTACTACATCTGGACCAGACATTCTCTGTAGTGTGTGTGTATGTGCACGATTTTAGTTGAACCCCAAAGAATCTCAGTTAAGTACTGTGAAAAGAATATTTTGATACCTTAAAGATACACCTAACTTGGGATTGTTTTATCCTAAGGATGGTTCATTTAATCCGAAAGGTTTTTTAGATGCAGATTTTGGGGGTTACAAAGTTGATAGAAGAAGCACAAATGGAGAATGTCACTTTTTAGGGAATGCATTAGTCACATAGATGACTAAGAAGCAAAACTCTATTGTTTTATCTACCACCGAGGTCGAGTACATATCCATGAGTAGTTGTTACACACAACTCTTATGGATCAAGCATCAATTGATTGACTATGTATGCATATAGATAGGATTCCTATCATGTGTAATAACATAAGTGCCATTAACCTCACAAAGAATCTCATACATCATTCGCAAATAAAGTATATTGAGATTTGACATCATTTTAGCCGTAATCATGTTCAAAAGAATGATATTTGTATAGAGTATATTAGTACTGAAAATCAACTAGTAGATATTTTCACAAAACCTTTGGATAAAACTCGATTCTGTTATTTGAGAAACAATCTTGGGATGCTGTGTGTTGAGTAACCATGTTTCAGTGTTGTCTTTGATTTTGTTTAATCTTCATATCAATTTATTGTGATTGTTAAATATGCGTATCGATATTTATTATTTTCTGCTTAATTTTTTTGTTAAAATTTCTTCTCGTATCGATACACCCTCCATCATATTGCCAAGTTTTATTAATGTATCAATACACTTAAAATGTGCTGATATAATAGCACAACGTATCGATACCTTTTCAAAAGGTATCAACACATTTAAGACGGAGATACAGAGTCTTGCGACTCAACAGATCAATACGTTCATGCGTTCTTAAAACGTATTAATACCTTTATAAAATACTTGGGACAAAAACGTCAAAACGTATCACTACCTTTTAAAAGGTATCGACATGTTTACCCGATTAAAGCCCAAAACTACATTGTTTTGAGCTTAAGACACAACCCTTGAGTTTCAAAACCGCCAAAACCCTTCATCTTCCCTCAATTCCTTTAAATTCAAACCTTTCACCATTACTCTCTCTCTCTAAAAACCTTGAAATCATCACTTTCAACTCTCATTCTCTTAATCGTCTATTTTAAAAATCAGAAATCGTCATTCATTCTCTCTCTCTCTCTCAATGGCTCATCGTATGAAGATTCCTGTACTGTCTGACAAGAAGAAACAAAAAGTTGCAGAGTCTTCCTCTTCTGCCATACCAAACTCACCAAACTCATGAGGTTTCACATCTTAAGAGCAATAAGAGAAGTTCACGAGTCAATCTGCTCACATAATCATAACTCTAAGTCGGGTAATTGATTTCAAACTTTTGAATAAGATGTATTTCCCATATTTAGCCCAGATTACTTATTTCGGTCGGTTATCATTTCTGAACATTAAGGGGGAGTTTTACCTTGAACTAGTTAGATTATTTTATTCTAATCTTGACATCAAGGACCAGAACACTGGTAGAAATACGGTGAACAAATTTAGGATTTGGGTGAGAAATATTGAGTTTGCTATGGATGAACAATTATTGCTAGAATAGTTCAGGATGATTCTAAGGGGAGAACACTATTTTCCATCTAATTTCAATCCTCTTGAGGCTTGTCGGATAATTTTCTGAAATCCCGATCTGCAATCCATAGAGAATAAACCCTCCAAGCTTTAATTGAATGAATAAATTCTACATTTAATTGTTGTCCATAATTTGAATGTCCATTCTGATAAATTTACGGAAATGTCTGTAGGGGATATATGGTGGATGAAGCGAATTATGACCTATCATCAACCAAACCTTGCTTACTGGATGATTTTGAGTATTGTACAGGGTGCTTCTCAGAGATATAATCTGTATTATGGGTATACGATTTTAGAGTTAATCAAGAAGATGGCCCCAGAGACATTAGTTTGTGTTAACAGTAAGACTCCGCCTCCATCAAGTATGCTGAGTGAGACCACTCTTTGAAAGATATACTATGAGCAGTAGACTCCTGATGTATGGTTTTTGAAGCAGACTGGTGGTCCCTTCTTTAGAGAGGGTGATGATGTTCGGACAGATGATGCTCCTAGTGACCTTCTATCAAGATTAGGATTAGAGCAGCAATTGTAGGAACAGCAGCAGGATGTGCGTAGTCCTCCTCTACATGAGACTCCTCCTCCTTCTTTTGTTCCTCTACTAATACCGCAGCCTGAGCCTTAAGATACAGCAGGTGTTCCACCACTTGTTACAAAGACAGCTCCATCAGCACCTCTTCCTACGCAGCCACAAGTGTCAGTTCCTTTGGCATTTCTAGCACCGATTTTGGATTACAGATTGGAGTGACTGACAAATAGACTCACTTCCCTCGAGTCAATTATCATGACAGCCATAAACAAACTTAACAATATAATGAATGAGGCATTTCAATTGATGCACGTTCTCAAAAAGATGGTGAAAAAATAATGAGAGTATTCAACACTCCAGTATACTAATATGCAGATGAAGATGGATGAAGTTAAGGAGAGGATTCTTCATGAGATTGGTCGACGAGGACCATCCATAGGGGCATTTCCAGGGTCTTTTTCAGGCTCTTGACCTCCTCATTCTGGTTGTTAACCACCACCTCATTTTTAACCTTTTCATCCAGAGCCATTGCCTTCGGGTTATCGTCCTCCTCATGCTAGTACTCGTCCACCTTTTGAGATAGGATCATCCTCTCGTCCAGCTCCAATTCACTCATCCAGCTCTAAGAAGGATAATGATCCTAAGCTTGCTGATGTCAAGCGTCATTTAGGCGATGCTCCCACACATTGATTTCTTACTTCTGATGATTATTTTCAGATGATTATATTTTTTGGACGATTAGTTTTTATAGATGATTTAGCTTTTATTTTTTATTGTTATGCTATTGTGCATGTTATTTATTGGAATGTTGATGCTCTAATTCCTCCCATTTGTTATGGAGACAACCATGATCATATATTTCACTTAGTTTATGTGTTTTATTGATCATATATTTCACTTGTTTCATATGTTTTGTCATCATCAAAAAAGGGGGAGATTGATGGCCCCCAAATGTTTTGATGCCATATGTTTAATTGGCAAACGTTTGTTTTTGATGATGCCAAAATATATAGAAAAATATTTTATACATGTGATATATATATAAACTCTATTGAGTGATGATTATACAACATATATTTTACTTGATCTTTTCTGGAAGGAAAATATGCTTTTTAGGCGTTCAAATTTGGAATCAAAAACATCAAGAAAACATGGCCAGACTCAAACGTATTGATACGTTACTCAAATGTATTGACACGTTTTAACTACAATGCTAAATTTAAGTCCGAGTTTTAAAACCCTGCCTCAAGCATTTTGATACCTTTAAAGATTTGCTCAAACATATCGATACCCTTGCTAAACATATCGATACGTTGGTGATGAAGAAACTGAAGATTACACAGGAATGTTTCGATACCCTTGGAGCCCATGAAAATCGTATGGATACCCTTGATGGCCTTTCAAATATATCAATACCCTTGAAAAACACATTAATACGTTCATGATAGACTCATAAAAAATTACATGGAATTGTATCGGTATCTTAAAAAACATATCGATACCCTCAGAATTCAAATTTAAATATATCGATACCCTGAAGAAAAGTAAAGGCTTCTACAACAAATCATAACAGTAACGGCTACTTTAGAATCAATAAATGCCATCATAAGTGAAGAAACAAAAAAGCCATTAGAGGAATTGAATTCAAACATAAATACAACCAAATTTGAAGAATCATGGTTGGTGAAAGTGAAATTATTCTAAGCATACTATCTGAAAACATTCCTTTGTAAAATCTATTGTTCTCTTTGCTTTAATTTTGTCTGTATTTTTTTTTAGTAAGAGAAAGCTTGAGTTTATTGCATATTTACTCTTGTGAGAGTTAAAACTTTTTATCATTTTAACTGAAACTTCTTCAGGGTTACTCTTTACCCGTTGAAAAGAAATTGTATTGGGTTTAACTTCACCCTATTTAAAAGGAAGTTGTAATTGTGGTTGCCCTTCACCCATTCAAAGAAGGAGTTGTTATTGGGGCTTCTCTTGATCCGTATAAACTAAGAGTTAGTGATCCTCGGTATGAGTGAATTCAACCAAGAAGAGGGGATGTAGACTTTGTAGTCGAACAACTATAAAAAGCATGTCTTGTATATTTTATTATTGTTTGTTCATTCTCTCTCTGCATTCATAACACGATCACTTAAGAAAAATATTTTTAGTTTTAAAATTATAAATTCCAATTCACCCTCCTCTTAGAATTTGCCTTTTGGCCCTACAAAATTAAGTGACAGTCGTTCAATCAAATCTATTACAAATAAAAGAATTTATAGTCAGACAAATCTTAAATATCTATAGTACCATAGATTGAGTCATATTGGAGATAGGAGATTGATTTAACTTGGGACAAGTGAACTTTTGAGTTCACTGTGTTTAGAACTTTTACCAACTTATGAATTAAGTCTTCAAGAGAATATGATAAAATCTCCCTTTAAAGGTAAAGGAAAGATAGCGAGGAGCTATTAGAACTTATACATACTGATGTATGTGGACCATTTAGTACCAGAGCCAAAGGAAGATTTGACTATTTCATTACCTTTATCGATGATGTGTCATGATATGGGTATGTATATTTAATGAAATACAAATCAGATTCCTTAGAAATGTTCAAGGAAATTAAAAATGAAGTAGAGAAATAGACTGAAAAGAATATTAAAAATCTGTGATCAGATCGTGAAAGAGAATACTTGAGTACAGAGTTTCAAGAATTCTTGAAAGATAATAGAATTATCTCCTAGTTGACTCCTCCTTATACACCACAGTTGAATGGTATAGCTGAAAGGAGGAATTGTACCTTATTGGATATGGTGCGATTGATGGTGAGTTTTATAGACTTGTCAGTGTAGTTGTGGGGATATGCCTTAATGATCACTGCACATATCCTAAACAA
The DNA here is from genome assembly GCA_035590515.1 of Trichilia minutiflora. NCBI lineage: Eukaryota > Viridiplantae > Streptophyta > Magnoliopsida > Sapindales > Meliaceae > Trichilia > Trichilia minutiflora. Next base: position 12,393 of record JAVXUL010146726.1, read on the forward strand.
AGTCCCATTAAAATCAGTCTAAAAGACTCCATATGAGATATGGAGTAGAATTATTAACCCTGATAAGCTGGATGTAAAATCTGAGAAGGAAAGATTCATCAGATATCCTAACAATAGTTTAGGATATTATTTCTACTTTTCTACTGATAGCGAATTTCGGTCAGTAGAAATGCACACTTCTTAGAAGAAGAGTTCTTGATAGAAGGTGATACAGGTAGACTAATTAAGCTTAAAGAAGGGTCTTTAGAAGCTCAATCTGATGATATAGTGGTTGGACCTTCTAGTCAACAAACCTCAGTTCCAATTCAAATTCAAATTCAAAAATCTTCTAGAGTATCGCGATCTCCAGAGCGATATGGTCTCCTGCATGAGCAAGAGTTTGACTCTTACCTAGTGGAAGAAGCAAATCATTCTGATGATCTTAGAAGTTATAAATAAGCTATCCTGGATAAGGATTCAAGTAGATGGCTAGAGGCAATGGATTTTGAGATGTAATCCATGTACGCGAATCAAGTTTGGACACTTGTTGATCCACCAGAAAGAATTGTTCCTATTGATTACAAGTGGATCTTCAAGAGAAAGCTTGATAAGGATGGTGAGGTAGAGACCTATAAAGCACGGCTAGTAACAAAGGGGTACACTCGAAACAAATGTTAGATTATGAGGAGACCTTTTCAGCCGTGGCTGTGATTAAATCCATCCGTATCATACTAGCCATTATACCATACCATGATTTCGAGATCTGGTAGATGGATGTGAAAACTGCATTCTTCAATGGATATCTTGAGAAAAATATCTATATACAGCAACCGGTTGATTTTATATCTAATGTAGATAGAAATAAGGTATATAAGTTGCATCGATCCATTTATGGATTGAAACAAGCTTCTCTAAGTTAGAATAAATGATTTGATAAGGTGATCAAATCATATGAATTTGAACAAAACCCAAATGAACATTGTGTTTATAAAAATGGCTTAAGGATCATGCCATAATGTTCCTCATATTGTATGTGGGTGATATATTATTAATTGATAATGATATAGGCCTGATGACTGAGGTGAAGATCTAGTTGTCCATAATCTTCTCGATGAAGGATCTTAAAGAAGTGACCTAAATTTTAGAATTCGCATCTATAGAGATAGAGTGAAGAGGGTAATAGAATTATCCTAAATGATGTATATAGAAAAAATACTGAAGAAGTTTAGTATGGAGAACTCTAAGTGAGGTCTTCTGCCCTTCAATCACGGTCTTAATCTTTCAAAAGATATGGGTACAACGACCGATGAAGAGATACAATGGATGCATAGTATACCTTATGCTTCGACTATAGGTAGTTTAATGTACATTATGCTATGTACACGATCTGATATAGTATATGCTGTAAGTGTTACAAGCAGATGTTAGGCCAATCTTAGAGAAAAATATTAGTCAGCTATTAAGACAATCCTTAAATACTTACGAAGAATTAAGGATTTACTTCTGACTTATGGATCTCAAGATTTGAGTATACATGGATACTTAGACTCTGATTTTCAGTCAGATCTAGATGATAGAAATGAAGGTTCTATGGCCTAAATCATGCATAAATGTAAGTTTTTCAATTCAAACCCTAGGCTAGAAAGCATGGAAATCAATGAAAATCAAATATGCTAACCTTAGGGCTTTTGTTGCTCAAGTTGAGTGATTTATTTTTGTGATGAAGATTAGATCCAAAAGGGATTAATCCTCTTCACTTTACACCATCCTCAAGGTTCTCCCATGGCTGGCCGAACTCAAGGAGAGAGAGAGAGCATTTTTGAAACTATTTTCAATTAATTAAATGAAAAAGAGAAATATCTTTTATATTTTCTTTTTCTTTTCCATTTAATTTAATTAGCATTTATCTAATAAATATATTAAATAAATGGAAACAATATGATACAAGTACCCTCATGTTTGTAGGATGCAACCATACACTTGGACCAATTAAATTAAAACACAAAATCAAAAATGTTATCCAATAACAAAGTGACATGTGTTTTAATATAAGCCAT
>JAVXUL010146737.1:0-14428 GCA_035590515.1 Trichilia minutiflora
CTCACATAAACTCTCTTTAGTTAACCAGAGGCCAAGTATTCCCAAGAATAAGCGAATAAACTATCGATACGCATCTAAGATGAAAATGCATGAACGGGAAATAAGTTGAAATTACAATTATGTCCCGGAAGTACAATACGGGTGTGATAACGAACCAGCACTTTGACTGAACGAATGGCTTATTCGATCGAATGAATCCCCTTATTCGTTCGAACAAATGAAATGCCACAAATTTTTCAAGGAGTCACCAAAATGTCGATTGAATGAATCACCCATTCGATCGACCGAACCTTCCAAAAATTGAAAATCTCACTTGAATACTCCATAAATTTTGAAAAATATCATCGGGATCCCACTTAAAATAAACCTTACTTTTAATTACGTTGAGGTCCCTCCGTTTATGACCTCAAAACTCTATCTTAACAAACTCAAATCCCCAAAATAAATACGAACCCGAGATGATGTGTTAACGGTGTATAAGATCGAGACAAATACATATGCAGTAAAAAGGTAAAATTACTGTTATGCTCTTGGATTACAGACACGGGGCTCACACATGGATTTATATTTTGATAGATATTTCATGAAATGATTTGTGTATTTATATTTTGGAGTGTTTGTGGATTGTTATGGAAATGATTGGAGTTTGAGTGTTTGGTTGGATTTCTTTTGGAAGCGTTGCATAAATATTTTAAAATAGGTTATTGTAAAGGCCTTACAGGCTCACAGGACATATTCTTGTGATTGAATACACCCTGGAGAGTCTGTGACGATTGTCATGTATGGGACCCATGGGTTGAGACATGACAGGTTGTCCCAAAGACACGATTTGAATTATAGAAAGGTTGAAAATGAAGTTTGGAACATATACGCATTTGGGGATGTTCGTCTCAAGTAAGAATTTAAAATCCTCAAGAAAAAAAGCTAGACTCAAGGACTATTGGTGGGTATTTTCTTAGATATACTGAAAAGTTTAAAGGGTATAGATTCTATTAGCCATCTCACCACACTAGGATTATGGAATCTATAAATGTCAAATTTCTTGATAATGACTTGATTAGTGGAAGTGGTTGATTTCAGGACATTATTTCTGGAAAAGATCATATTAATGTACAACCTTCTACTTCAAGTGATAGATTACTTGTCATTCACAATGCTCTGTAAGGTCAAATAAGTGTTGAACAACCAATCATTGAAACTTCACAAACTGTTGATAATAATCTAATAGATCAAATAATTGAGAAAATGTCAGAAATTGTTAATCAATCAGTTGAATAACAAATTCCTCAAGAAAATATTGAAACAATAATAAGGAGATATACTAGAATAAAGAAATCAATGATTCCTAGTGATTATATTATATATCTATAAGAATCAAACTATAAAATTGGAGCCAAAAATGATCCTGAAACGTTTTCACAAACCATGAATTGTAATGAATCAAATGAATGGTACGATGCTATGAAGGATGAGACAAATTCTATGGCACATAATGGAGTATGGAATCTTATTTAGTTGCCTGATGGTGAAAAGGCTATTAGATGTAAATGGGTCTTAAAAACAAAGAAAGACTTATTAGGCAACATTGAAAGATATAAAGCAAGACCCGTTGTTAAAAGTTTCACTTAAAGAAAAAATATAGATTATAAAGAGATTTTTTCTCTTGTATCTAAGAAAGATTCCCTTCGTATCATTATGGGTTGAGTTGCACATTTTGACTTAGAATTGCAACAAATGGATATGAAAATGGCCTTTCTTAATGGAGATTTAGAGAAAGAAATTTATATGAAACAACCAGAAGGTTGTTGCTCTAAAAATGGTGAGCATTTGGTATGTAACCTTAAGAAATCTTTATATGGATTGAAACAAGCCTCCAGTCAATGGTATTTTAAATTTCTTGATATTATCTCTTCATTTGGCTTTGTAGAGAATAGTATGGATCAATGTATATACCAAAAGATTAGTGGGAGCAAAATTTGTTTTCTTATTTTGTATGTGGATAATATTTTACTCTCAACCAATCATAAGGGTATATTATATGAGGTGAAACAATTTATCTATAAAAGTTTTGATATAAAGGATATAGGTAATGCATCCTATGCCATTGGAATCACTACTACAAAAATGGCCTTTAGTGACAGAATGCTTGTGACATAATTCTGTCATAAATTATTTTGTCACAAATTATGACAAAAATCTATCACAAGTAAATATCTGTCACCAATTGCGATAGAATTTCTATCACATAAATATTGTAAAAAATATTATATTTTTTTACCCAAACATTGTGACAGAATTTTGTCACAAAAATAAAATATTTTAATATTTTATAGACTTGTGACAGAATTCTATCACAAATTCTTCGTCAAAACAGTGTCATTTTGCTTATCTGTTTATGTAGGATATACAAAATAACGTCATTTTATGATTATAAAATAATTATAAATATATTTTTTATTTTTTTACGGGTCATAAATATTTAACTATATTGGTAACATTTGTGATAGAATTCTGCCACAAACTTATATGCCAAAACGACATAATTTTATGTTTAAGAGATTTGTGAAAGAATTCTATCACAAAAATATATGTTAAAATAACTTTATTTTAACGAATAAAAATAATATTTACATGTAAGCATATATTTATATATTTAATATTTTTAAGATATTCTTCAAATATTATAAATACCTAAAAAATATTGTAGTTTTATATTTAATAGACTTGTGATAGAATTCTGTGTCATGCTCAACCCTAGGACATCAGGCTTATGACAATCATCGCAAACCTATGAAATGCATTATATTAATTATAATACATTCTAAGATATGTAAAGCATTAATACCTGGTTTGGAATCCATTTTCCAAAACACAAATAGAATATAATAGAATTTTAAATACATTCAAACCATATATATCTTCATACACCTCATTACATTAAACATTTGTTTTAAAACAAATTATTGCAACAAACTCTCGGTTGAGAAAATATAGAAAACCAAATCTATTTATTACAATGGTTCTGTTCAGTGGACTATACTGCTGAACTATGAGTCGAGTACCTGAAATCTTACTAAAACTCTGATCAGCTACTCTATGCCCGCATATGACTGCACTATCCTGAAATAGAAAAATAAAGGGTAAGTATTTAGAAAAATACTCAGTGAATGGATAAGAAAATAAATAAACAATCGAGGAGTCCTTGTTTGAAATTACATTTCCAAATCTCATATGGAATATAAACTATCATTCTCTTTTTAAGAATGGATTCTTTAAGGATAATTTCATAAAATGTTGTATAACCTGCTCTATGGCCTATGGGTTTCCCTCACCTCATAGAGCTATGCTATTATCTAGGGTAATCCATTCTATGGTCGATTAGGTTTCTCTCTATGGGACAATTCTCATCTCATAGAGTTTTTCTTATATCTAAAATAATCTGCTCTATGGTCTATTGCATTTTCCTCCATAGAACAACCCCCATCTTATAGAGTTATTCTATTTTGATCCACTTTGTGGTCTATTAGACTTCTCTCAAGGGAACAGCCTCATCTCATTGAGCTACACTGTGGTCTATTGGACTTCCATATCTAAGAAGGTTCTCACCTCGTAAAGCTAATAACAGTTACATACTAGGTGTCTTTAAATTAAATACTCGATGGCCTATTGGATCTTCATACATTGGATAATCCTCACCTCGTCAAGTAGTATACTAAACCAACCCATATGGCCTAGGTCAAGGAAGGTGGCTTAAAATCCCCAAAAATCATACAAAATTTTGGCATCAAGGCTATAAAATGACAATATTGGTACTCAGACCATCAAACATAACTAATCACACCACAACTTATATTTCTATAAAAATAACAACACTTTATCATCAATATCTATGTCAAGAGAGATAGTCATAAACAATGACATTAATATATACCGGCCTGCAGCCATCATTATACTAACACACAAATAAAGGACCATTCCAGTCACCACACAACCATAATTATATATATATATATATACATTCAAGGCATTTCGAATACACAAGTATAGTTAAGAAACGATCAAGGGACGAAACATCCATTCATCTTGAGATGGGAAAGCACTCGCTCCGTCCTCTTCACGTCGAATATACTTTAGGCATGGCTTCTGAGCCTATATACATATCCATAAAGATTCAGAATTCTTTATATAATCTACTCATACAATGACATGCATGATGCATAAGACGACAATATAACTATTACCATAGTCTTGTTTATCCCGAGATTAGATTAATGATCTGCTCTTTCTCTCTCTCTCTCTCGTCCCTACCAGCCTTCTAACAACCCTCTGTTCTTACTCGTTAAAGAATCATTCTTAGTCTTCTCAACACCATTGTATGCTAAAACATCCTAATTTATCAATCCAATTGATAAATTAGAGTATTCTCAAAATTTAGGGTTGAAGAATAGTGACCTAACTCTTTTTTTCTTGATTCATGCTCAAAGATAATTTAGATCAGAGAAATAAGTTGAGGGGTGTACTTACCCAAGTTGGTAGATATATTCTGAACCCTTCGTTGCTTGATTCTCTCTCTAGATTACCATTCACCAGTGACTTTTCTATCTTGATTCCTCATGAATCATCAAATAAAACTCCAATCTAAAGGTATTCTTAAAGTCTATGTTGATTTGCTAGAAAATCCAAACGAGAATCATAAAGATTTATGGTAATTTAAGGGAGAATGAAGGTTTGCAAAAATGGAAAAATAGGTTTTAGACAAAGAGAAGAAAGGAAAATGAGAGAGATGAGCTTTTAATGATCATATATAAAAAGTCATGAAATGACTAAAATATCCTTCCAAAAACACTTGGGTATGATATGCTACAAGGTGTCGACACCTTTCCTAAACGTATCGACACCTTTGGCTCTCCACACTAAAAGGAGTCGATACATTTCCCAAGGTATCAACATGTTTAGTCAAAAAAATTCCAGTTTCACCATCTCAAGGTGTTGATACATTTCTCTAGGGTATCGATATATTTGGCTTTAATCATCAACGTGTCGACACCTTTACCCAAAGGTATAAACACCTTCCAGCCAACATATCGGTACCTTTGATAAGGTATCAATACCTTTCTCTTTTTCTTTAACTAAGGACTGTTACTTCAATTGACCATAATTTTTAATCCAAACATCCTCACGAAAATCATAATATATCAATGGAAAGCTCTCTTCGAGCTTTACAAAAATGATAGGAAATTTTTTCTCAGTTAGAGATGATTTTTGGATCAAAATTCAATTCTTTCTCATTAACTCAATATTCTTCATCACACACCTCCTCAAATATAATTTCAAGCTAACGCACCCTCTAATGCATGATCTACATGCAATAACATATACGAAATCTCATGAGAGATTTATTATATCCATAAACTTAAGGGATGGGGTTCACAATTCTCCCTCCCTTAAAAGAATTTTGTCCTCAAAATTCTATGTGACGTATTTAAAAAATGGTATATGAGGGAATTATCACTAATTCGTACAGCTTCTTTTGTCCTAACAATCAAATAAAGGTATCTTAGAATACCTCAATTGTTATTTATTACTAGGAGAAAAAACAGTAACTTCTAAAAGATAAAGTAATACAGAATATAAGATATACGTCACATATAAACATAGAAGATATGCTTTTCAGGCTTAGCATAACTTACTAGTGAAAAAAGTGTGGGTATTACTGTCTCATCAGACTTTTAGGTTCGTAAGTCATCTCCTCAACTGTTGCACTCTGCTATAGGACCTTTACCATCTTAATAGTCTTATTCTTAAAACTCATTCTTGCCAATCAAGTATCCTCATCGGTTAGATCACACATTTGAGATCGTCTTTCAAATCGACCAGTGGTATCTCAATTATGTGCAATGAATCTAGTATATACTTCTTGAGCAAATATATGTGGAATATATCATGAATCTGACTCAAATTTGGTGGCAAATCTAGCTGATACGCTACCAACCTAATTCTTTCCATGATACTGAAAGGTCTAATATATCGAGGATATAACTTTTCCTGATTTTTGAATCTAATTATTCCTTTTCACGACAATAACTTTAAGAAAACTCAATCACCTATTTCAAATTTTAAATCCCTTCTTCGATTATCAGTATATGATTTCTGCCTATTCTGAGCTGCTTTTAATCTTTCCCTGATAATTTTAACCTTCTCAGTGGTGATCTCAATCAATTCAATATTATCAAGCTTTCTCTCACCAACTTCATCCTAACATAATAGAGTTTTGCATTTTCTGCCATACAAGGCTTCATAGGACACCATCCTAATTAATGCTAGTCTGATAATTGTTATTATACGTAAACTATATCAACGATAGTTGTATATCCCAACTGTCTAAGAATTCAATAATGCATGCCTTAATCATGTCCTCTAGCATTTGGATGGTCCTTTCTAATTGTCCCTCCATATAAGGATGAAATGTAGAACTAAAAGTTAATCAAGTGCCTATATCAAGATGTAAAACAGGGATCTTGATCCAACACAATCATAGTTAGAACTCCATGCAGTCTAATAATCTCCGCTATGTATAACTTGTCCAATTTCTCCAAGGAGAAATTTATCCTAATTGGTAGAAAGTGAGCAGGTTTAATGAGTTAATCTACTATCAACCAAATCGTGTCCAAGGCAACCCAACCACAAAGTTTTGGTAATGTACTCTTACTTTCACTTAGGTATAGATAGAGACTATAGAGTTTTTGCAAGTTTCTGATGCTCTAGCTTAACTTACTGACATATCAAACATAAACTTGGCTATATTCTTTTTTATCCTCTACCACCAATAGCTTTCTTTGATGGTTAGATACATCTTATTAATGCTCGGGTGTATAGCAAATGCAAAATTATGGGCCTCCTCTAAGATAACATCTCAAAATGCTCTATCATTGGGTACACAAACTTGTCCTTCGAATGTCAATGTCCCATCTTGAATAAAGTATAAGTCACTCTCCTTACCATTTAAAATCTCTTGGTAAGTGTTTCACATCTGACCTTACCTGATCTGATCTATTAGGATAGGTCTGACTAAGGGTGAGCATATGCGGTCTAGATCGATTTGACATAAAATTTTAAACTGAACTGCATGTTATAGTTTGAAATTATTTCAATCCAATTCCATCCATTAGCATATCATAAATCGATCAAATCTAAACCTTATATTACGGTTTGGTGCAGTTTATATCTGGGATTTAAACAAATCTACAAATTAGTTTTTTATTATTCAAATCTAATATAGCATAATATTTATCAAACAGAAAAGATAAAGTATAACATATAACTTTAGTTAATTAAGTACACTCACACAATCTCAGTATATCAAAATCTTTATATAAAAAAAATCTTAATGGCATCTTGCAAGTCGATCATAAGGTTATTTTTATAAATATGTTCCAATACAAATTATACCTTAACAACATCATATTGTAACTTGGAATCAACTGCAATAGTTGAGGAAAAGGAAAAAATAGATAGAGAAATTATTGCATATCTTATCATATCTCGAAAACATCACTCTTTATGGATATGACCAGACTATACTATAATAAGACTATCTATACTTGGGTACAATAATTTAATTGAGATTAGTATCGATATTCGCAACCCTCTACACAAAGAAATTAATACTTTTACACTTTTTTCACTAATTAAAGGCTATCAATTTTAATACTTATAACTTTTAATCTGGATATCTTCATGGAGCCCATCATATATTAATGAAAAGTACTCTTCGAGCTCTACAAAAATAATACAAAACTATTTTCTAATTGAAGTCAAATTTAAAGTCAAAAATTCAATTCTTTCTTATTAATAAGCCATTCAACATCATTCCTTCACTATAAAAGAATTTTCAAATGGTAAACCCTCTCCAATGCCTGAATTACATGCATATGTATAAATAAAAGAAATTTTTATAATACCCATATGTACGAGGAACGGGGTTCACACTTTATCTTAAATAACATAATTTAAATCGATGTATTAAAATTTAACCTAAATTTTATGAATGAAAAGTAAACCTTAATTATAAATTCCTTCAATTTTGAAATTACTACTCAAATTAAACCTTACCAATAGTTTGCTAGAAGCCTTAGGAAGCTAAAATTACCCTAATTTTTAAAAATCCCCAAATTTTGAGTATAAGCCTTAATTTTGCCCAATTAATATCTTAATCAAATTAAAAAAATGAACCTTATTGGAGGTAGAGGACTTTGAGCTATGGTGATTTTTGGCAAAAAAATCGGAGTTTAACAGTTAGAATTAAAAAAATATGAAAGGAAAAAATTACAAAGGTAGAAGAGAAGAAGAGACAAAAAGAAGAAGGTTAGGAAGAAGGTAAACACTCTTTCTTATTTTTGGTTGTTATATAATTCCCCTAATAATTATAAAATTGTCCCTAGATACATAAAAGGAAGAAAATTCTAAAAAGGGACAAAAATGATATTTCTTAGGATATTTATACAAAATAGCACTGTTTTTATTTCTTTGCACTAATACAATGCATGGACCAATAACCAAACTGGCACCAGTCATGGTTGTCTAATTCACCAATCCAAGAAGCGGTCTTTAGATTAGTTTTGGTTCATTTTGCTATTAGAGTTTCCTTCCATCCTGATTTTTGTCCTCCTCTATTTCTGATCTTATTATCTTCCTCATTCGACATCCAATTTACTTTGCTTTCTTTCTATTCAATCGTCTCTAAGTCCTCTTTAAGTAACAAAAATCAATTAGTTAATTTAGTGCTATCTAACAGGCCAGATTATCCAGTGAATCGGCCCAACCTGACTCATCTTATTCGAGCCAGTTTCAGATTACTATTATAGACCTGTGTTAGTTTTATATGTTTAGAACCAGTAACCCAATCCAAAACTACGCCAAGCCATTATAAGATGGAACCATTGATTCAACCCAACGGGCCAATCTAAGTTGAACCGATAATTCAAAAAAATTAAAAAATAATTAAATAAAAAATTAAAAAATTTCTCTAAAAATTCTTCCCTTTTTTTATAAATACCATTATTCTCTAACATTTTCAACTTATTCAATTCTCTAAAAATTCTCAATTCTCAATATTTCTCATTCAACAAAATTTTTATTAATATCTTAATTATTAATTGTAAATCTTTGCTTAGTGAAAACAAACTATAATCACTTTAATTATTGATAGTTTGAGATTAGTAATTTATATTAGTTTATATTTTTTTAATTTAATCTATTTATTAAATTTTTTAGTTTATAAATTGGATATCAATAATATAATTTTGTCATTAATTTTAAAATTATAGTTAGTATTTAATTAATTATAAAATTTTAATTGTAAATTTTTAGAAATTAGAGGTTAATAATTTAATTTTTTATTAATTTTTAAATAAAAATTAGTATTTAATTAATTATAATATTTTAATTGCTAATTACTAAATTTTATATATTAAAGATTCATGATTTAGCTTTATTATTAATATAGAAATTAGAGTTAGTGTTTAATTCATTAAAATTTTAATTATTAATTGATAAATTTTAGAAATTAGAAGTTAATAATTTTATTTTGTTATCAATTTTCAAATTAAAGTTAGTATTTATAATTATAATATTTGATTGTTAATTTTGTTAAATTTTAGATATTAATTTAGAGATTAGTAATTTAATTTTGTTATTAATATAGCTTACTTTGAATTTCATTGGCTTAGTAGTTATATAAACATACTGATATGTGCTTATGAGTTAGGTGTAAATGTTTATGAACATCAAGTCTTATTTTCTAGTTTGAATGGCTTAAGTAGCATTGCATTAGTTGCCTATTTATAGACTGACCATTTATGACTAGACCCAACCCTAGTAACTGCACTCCAAAATCCTGCTCCATTTGTCTATCTTCTCTACAATAGCTAAGGTACCTACAAAACTGAGGTATGGTGGTAGGGCTAAGTCTTTAGAAAGATTTAGTGAGTAGATCAAAACATATATGAGGTTATTATATAAAAGAATTAATATAATTTAAACAATTAGTATGTATACACGCAAAACATACCTGTCATCATATATGTGTGTATATATATCCGTATCTATACATATTTATCATAAACATAAAGAGCATATACAATACTATAATTGATTCCGTGAAACAAAGTATGTTCATTCATAGTAAACATCACCTCATAAGAATCTGTATATAATACACGTATCATGTCTGTATTTGAATGCCATACACATTTATGTGTGTATATCAGACACATATAATCTCTGGTCTATGTTCAGGGCTACGCACTTAACCAGACAGAGGGACAATCCATACCTAGGGCTATGCACTTGATCGGACAGAAGGACAAATCTGCAAGGTATGCATATATCATATTCGGTCCATATCTAGGGCTATTCATTTAATCGGATAGAGGGACGACGATCCATACCCACGGCTATATACTTGATCAGATAGCGGGACAATCATATCTTAATCCATGGATCAATACTATGATACATGCACATGTATGCAATCATAATCATTAAAACGAAATAATGCATCATAAAAAGAAATTCCACTCCCATAAAATTCTGTATACATACAATCTCATAGCATACACATAATATTTGTATCATAGAACATTTTCACATCATCCATAACAATATACATATTAAATTGTCTCTTAATCTTGTGTTAGTTTTATAATATCTTTATTCTTTTGAGAACTAACTTTTAACACTTTTTGTATTCCTTTTGTGCTATTATACATCCTCAACTAATGTATAAAGCTTTATTAATCATACAATTCTAAGATAACACATATCCGAACAACTACATTAGGCTTTTTTCAAGCCTCAATCCTATATACTATATCAGCACTTCTAAAGGTTCTCAATAACACAACACATCATTTTCATACACATAATCCTAATCATGAATATAATTATCAACATAACATTTAAAAGAACAAAGAGAATATAATTATTCCACTCCCAACATGTCAAGTACACAATCAATGCTATTTCTCAAAACTTTTTAAAATATAACGGTTTCCTAAGCATTTAAGAAATAATGAAAATATAAGGAGCTCCACTCACTTGTTTATCCATATCTCTCTAGCTTATATGCTATAAAATAAGATAACAAAATATCACACAAATTGTTATTGATAATACACATGTATAGAACAGTCTCCTTCTCTTAATAGCAAATACAGGTATTTTAGAATATCTTACTTATTATTCTTTACTAAGAGAGGAAGTTGTCACTCTCATTAAGAAAAGATAGTGCTAATGTAATGTACCCTGAAATGAAATCTAACATTACAAATATTAACATACAAGATCTAAAGCTACTATAATGGCTCACCAAGTTAAAATCATAAATATTGCCTATGTCTATCACAAACAAGAGACCATCCCGGTCACCATACAACAATTCAAACTATCGCTTCCCCATTATAATCATATTCTAGTTTATAATGCCTAATACAATAAAATGTAAGTTTTTTAATAACAACAATTGAGTCAATAAAACAAGGGAGCTGAAAAAAAGGATAAAGGCATATCCATATGATACCAAGTATGCTAGAAAATAAAATATCTGAGATGAAACTTATGACCCCAAAATTAGCCCCACAATCATTGTCATCATTGCACTCATTTTTCACATACACCTGTGTTATTCATTTGATACCATTTGATACCAAGTATGCTAGAAAATAAAATGTCTGAGATGAAACTTATGACCCTAAAATTAGCCCCACAATCACTGTCATCATTGCACTCATTTTTCACATACACCTGTGTTATTTTTTGTTAATATAAATCTGATTCCATAAGGTAAATCCATTGACACACAAAACTAAATCAAGACCATCAACACACAAGACTAAAATCACATGCATTAGCTCACAAGGCCATCAACATACAAGCCCAAAATCGATATCGATAACTAAAATATTAGCTCTTTAGCTATACTCACAAAAGTCATCATCTGTGAGACCCATGCTTAGATCCCGAGGGTATATTTATCATTTCCTACTTGTCCTGTTCATACATCTGCATTCATTTCATACACCGTGTGCATATTTTCCAAATTTAGGGAGTATTAAAGTAAGATTTCAATTTTTGGTGGGTTTGGTTGACCGAATGGATGATTCATTTGATCAAAAATTTGAGACTTGCCTGGAAAATTTGTGGCTTCAGATTCATTCAAACGAATAGGGGGATTCATTCGATCAAATTGGACTTCGTTCGACCGAAGGAGCCATTCGTTTAACCAAAGTGTTGGTTCGTTTGAATGAATGAGGATTCATTCGATCGGTAATTTGGAAGCTCTCTGACTTCTATAGGCGTCGATGGATTCGTTCGATCGAAGGGGATAATTCATTCGAACAAACTTTGATTTGTTCAATCGAATCGATGCAAATTGATAATTTTACCCTCTTTTGGAAGCTTCTCCTTTAAGAAAACTTAAGGGCAAAATGATAATTTTACCATTTTTCTATAAATAGGGGTCAAGGGTCAAATTTTTTTCAGCTTTTCCTTTCTCTTTTCTTCTTTTTCTTCTCTGCACATTCATCCTCTGCTCTCTCTACCCATCACCCAAATCTTTGCCAAAGTTCGATTTCTCTTCGCCTGCAAGCTACATTTTACGAGTCTATCATGCTGGGAGCATCATTTTGGCGATAGAAATGCGATTTCGTGGAAGGGCACCTAAGGTTTTAGAAGGAACATTTGGGGTTTTTGATTTCGAGATGAAATCGGAGCAAACCGATCACACCACAAGGTTCGTAGCTTTGATTCTAACTCGTCTATATGTTTAATTCACATTTTTACGCAGTTTGAATCGTATGGGTTTTTGTATTTATTTCCTTAGATCTATCACTTATGATTTAGTTTAATGCACAATGTGGGTTGTAGAGAATTCATGGAAGTCATAGGAAGCTAGATTTTATGATTTTGAAGTTTTTGGGTAAATATGAACAGTAACTCCGATTACTGTTCTGACAAGTATATAGGACCCACTAGTGAGAATCTATTATAATAATCGAAATGTGTTAGTTTAGCGGCAATGTGGACCTGTATCAGTTTTGGTAGGTTAGTTTGAGGTCTAACGAAGATTTTAGACATTTCAAATAATAGTTTGACGTTATAAACCCGGGGTTAACTTGCATTTCACGCATTCGAACTCATAAATATATTAGAACATATATTGATAGTATATTTTGTGCTTGTGGTTAGGCGATGGTTTGCGATTGAGATACTCACGTGACTCGCCAAGGAACGAAGGGAACTAGGGAGTGTATACCCTCCCTAAGTTGTGAGTGGATATTTTTATATCTTTTAAGTTTTAAAATGATTTTGATATCCTTATGTATGTATATATGTTTTCAAGAGTAATAAGCATGTTTGTTTATCCTTTGGACATAGAGCCAACTTGTTTTAAATTGATTTTGAATACATATGTTATATATGAGATATGGCCTTCAGGACCATTTCGAGTATGCCATATTTTGATAATGATTTTATGATATTGATACGGCTAATGAGCCGGGTTTTATAAATTGTTTTATGTTGATGATATGGCCTTTGGGCCAGATTGTGATATTTATTATGATGACGGCCATAATAGGCCTGTACCTATTGTGATGATGGCCATGTGAGGTCTGTTTTTATGTATATTGGTGATGTGACCATGTGGCCTTATTGTGCACAGTAGCTAGTAGTTGTAGCCTAGGGTCAGTCTGAGTAGATAGAGATCACCTAGGTGAGTGTAGGACTTCATAGGTGGAGGAGTTATATAGTGTTTTGATTATTATTTGAGTGGAGGTTTGACCACCTGTGAGTCTCAGTCGGATTAGCATGAGATCATCACGTCGTTAATCCGAGGTGAACGTCAGTGTTGGGCTTGTTTTGTTAAATTAAACCATGAATTATTTTCTTTATGCATCTAAAAGAATATTTTTGTAATAGCATGTTTTAATGGAATATAAAACCCACTGACGGTCTCAAGATACCTACGGCTAAGGTCGTCATCGGGAATAGGAGCTAGCCCAATGACTTTCATAGCGTGATTTGAGGTTTGCAAAGTAAAGAAGTTTTCTATCTATATAACAGTTTTAAGATTTATAATTTTTACTTATTAATTGATTTATATTCAAATATATACATACATATATAATTATTTTTATTTCGTTCACTCACTAAGTATACTCACATATACTCACCCCCCTCACCTTTCAGTTTTAGGACAAGCAGTAGGATAAGAGCTGGTGATGGTGATTGCTTCTGGATTGAAGACTTAGGTATAGCTACTTCGACTCGCTCTGGAAGTCTGTAGTCCAATGGTGTCACTTTTACTTCTCTTTTTATTTATGCGATTTGATAAATAACAAACAGACTTGTAATAAATGTTTAAACTTAT